>JARHVA010000214.1:2130000-2287500 GCA_037957365.1 Torreya grandis | reverse complement strand
ATTCAGTTTTATTTTCTATATGTTTCTTTAGATTTTGATACAACCTATTTTATAAGGTTTTAGACACTCCTAAAAGGCTCAACTATAGATGCCCCCCATAAAATAAACCTATCACTCTAGGTGTCTTAACCTGATTAAAACTTAGTTTACAAGCTTCTCAACAAGCACCTATAAAGGTTATTTGTCTTATCATAATGACTATTTCTAAGGGTTTTTTATCACACCAATACTCGTAGGATTGTCTTCAACTCTACCAAGTCATTTCCTTCAAAAAATTAGGCCTAATGACCAAATAATTAGGTCAAAATATATAATACACCTCATAAAATCTATAAAAGCATCCAAACTAGTGTATATATGTACATATCAAGGATGTTTCAACACCTAGCTTATATTCAATGCCTTAATTTCACAAAATTCACTCAAAAATCCTCCCTCATTATCGTGTTAGTATCCCTCATGAAAATGAAATTTATTGCCTTCAATGTGGTGTTACAAGTCACATGTTGCACATATCCACTCATCACATTCATACTTCTCGTGAGCTCATTAGATTTTTTCAAATCTCATGCAAGACTAGGTTTTTTATCAACTTGTTTAATCAATAAATTTCCCAAGCTATTAATTATTAGGTTATTTGTTCATCTGATGACTAAGGTGGACACTCTTCCATCATTACGTGTCAAGATAGACTCAGGCATTTCTACTGCAATGTCATCTACATAGGCATTCACTGAGGTATGTATATTCATTGGTAATTTAGAATAGTAATTTAGTACTTTTTTTAATAATTTTACTATATATTTTGGAAACTATAACTTATATGTATGAATTTAATGTGTATGTAGGGACATCATATGAGATTTAATAGTTCATTTCAAATTACTACTACTACATCTTCTCATGTTTCTTCATCATTTGACATGCCTATTCATGTAGCTGAACTTGGCACTGACCCAGTTAAGAGTCAATGGAAAATTGAGGAGGACAATGAGATTATGGTAAGTGCATGTTTAAATTATTTTTTATTATATTTTAAAACATGAGTTTTTTAACTTGGTTTCATGTATACTTATTAATTTTATAATATTTTTTGTATTTGAATAGGTTCGACTACATGTGAGCTATGAATGTAGTACCCATAATTGAACCTTGAATCAATTCAAGGCATTCGGGATATTTCCATCTACAAGCAGGGCATCCTAAGGAGAGTCTTCTTTGAGGAAGGCAAAGAGAGGGAGACTATTTGATGATTAGAATGTTGTAGATGATGTACTTTTCTATATGCCTATATGGAAATTTATACATTTTTAGCATTGTACATGCATATATGATATATTCACCTGACATTAGATACAATGTTTTCAGACATGATGTAATTTTTAGTATGCCTATATGGAAATGCATGTATTATTCACATTGTATGCCTATATATGGCATTCTTACACGGAATTATTATTTTTTATATGAATATTTAAGAAAATGAATGAAGTAAATACTGTTTGAATAACTTGTGTCAGACTATTATGAATGATTGGTTTTGAAGTTTTCTTAAGGATTACAAATGTAATGAGATTGAGAATAACTTGTTAGGATAATGTTGCAAAGTAGACCCTTATAATAAATAAAGAATATCAGTGATTGCATTTGAATTATGTTTGTATGTTGATGTCGAGGTATGGAGGAGAATTCTAAAAAACCATTTAGCTAGTTATAAACCCAACTAATCACATTCACTTGCTATGGTTTGATTTGAATCTTCTTTCACAAGATAGCTCCTTTTTTATTATTTTTGATTAATTTAAATTATTACACCTAGAACTTATTCCTTGTACTCTTAGTATCACCTCCTTGATGGTATTTATCTCTATCCATACATCCTTTACCTCATTCCATTCATGTCTCATTCACAAACTTCCTCTCAATCTCTTTCTAGTTTCTTCCTAAGCACCTTATTTAGGTCTCAAGGACCAAATCTTGGTCTATGTTTCAATATCTCAACCTTTTATCACATATGGTCTTATATTATCATAACATACTTAGTATAATCCCCTTCAATTAGTCAAATAATAACATACTCTCATTAAACACCTTATTGACACAATGCTCTCTCAAGGATTGTAGCCTTTTTTTACTATATTTTTCCTTGTATAAAAAATTTATGATTTTTAAATATATTATAATGGTATATAAAGGTACACTCTATCCTTTTCCATGTCTATGTGAAATTTCATAGCCCAACTCGACCTCTAACTATCACTTTTTTCATTAGCTTACCCTCGTTTAGGCCTAATTACCCCTATTCCAAACCCTCAGTCTTAGAATCCATACACATCCATAAATTATCAGATTAAAACCTTTTGATTCACCTTATACATGTATATGGGAGCAATATTATAAAGTTTTATTAAATTCCCATGGTTAAATATCCCAGAAATACTTGAAGCTTGCTAATCTAGGGTTCCCATACCCCATACATACTCCCCAAAAAACCAATTTGACCTTTAAAAAAATATTATTTTCTTTAAAAAATCCTAATGACATCTAAAACATATAATAACACATTTCTAATGATCAAAAAACCAACTTTTCCTTTATGCCTTTGAGATTGCATGTGGGAATTTGAGCCTGCCTATGGGGATTGCATGAAGTTTGGAGTGTGAAAAACATTGAAAGGTTTTTAAGATTTTTAAAACCATATTAACATACTTATAAAATACTTATATAATATTTTAACCCTTAAACACAACTTAAAACTCCAAAACATATGCCACCATGAATAGTGACCATTACAAGACATGGAGGGGACTATGACAAAATAACGAGTACTTCCACTTTTCATATGACATTAATAATATTATTTATGGGTATATTAGGTAATTTATACTAATATTACTAATTTTAAATTAATTTTTATATGTACTTTGTCTTGTAGGCCCTTTTTACCATAATTTACCTTGAGCTACCTAAATGCTTCCTTCATGCCAAAACTTATCTTTCTTCAAACTTTTTCATGAAAAACCTAAATTTTATCACTTATATATTATAATTTAGGTTTAAAACATCATATTATATTGTTTTAAGACCTCTCCAGGGCCTAAACTTCTTCTTAGCATCTAGAACTGACAAAACTTCTAGAAATCTCCAATGGCTGCCTTTTTGGCTACAATAGGAGTATGTCAAAATAGTGGGAATTTTCACTATTTATAATATATTTATGATATAATGGTATATTTTTTTGTCTTGGATAACATTCTTACCAAATTTTGTGCTCTGACTCAACCTATAGATGCCCCAAACTAACCAATTTCTCCAAGGCAGGCTCCAACATTGATCATGATTTGACATAGGGTTGACTATAATAAAATAGTGAATATTTTCCATTGTAAAAAATAATAAAAATATATTTATTGGGTATATTATTTCATAATTATCCTCTTCACCAATTTTTGTGATTGAATCTAGCATATTTTGGCCTGTAGGCCCATTTTGGCAAAAGCTAGTGACGCATGTTTGCTTGGTGAAATTTAAAAAATGAGTCATCATACTATTTTTCCTTAGTTTATGATTCATATAATTGAGTATAAGTATAAAAATCATCATTCAAACTTGTTTCAATGTACTTGATGACTTGATATTCAATATTTCCTTACTAATTCAAAATTTCTCTTTGATTCTTGGGCTTACTAGTCACTTGACACATGTACCTATTTTCTGAATATAAAGATACACTTTTCCTTATGGTTTTATACTCCATTATAATTTTCAATAATTCTCTACCTCCTTACATTAGTTTATTTAAAAACTTGCTTGTAGTCTCTTCACTAGTTTTGACTAGGCACAACCCCTTGGGTTCCAAGGACCAAATCTCACTTTAGGTTTCAAGAGTAAAATAAAAATTCTTGAATGGTATTAAATGCTAAAAAAAATCCTACTCAAACCTATTTCAAGTTCCAAACCTAATTCACCTTTTAATACTTCTCTTTGGGTGTTTAATAACCTTCACACTATGTAGCCCATTAGGTCTCCAGGACCATTCCTTGGTTTAAGATGATAAGAATAAAATTAATTACATTGATGGTATTAATTTATCATGATTAACTTGTCTAAACCCTTACTGAGTGACCAAACACTCTATTCCACTCTTTTTACACCTCAAAGTCACAATACTCTATCTAGGCTTGTAGCCTTATTTTCACTATTTTTCCTTTTGTTTGATTAACCCATGTAATTTATTGAAAATTTAAGAACACTTTAGGGTACCCTCTATCACCCTTAAATTCCTATAAAAGTTAAAACATT
This sequence comes from Torreya grandis, assembly GCA_037957365.1. Classification (NCBI taxonomy): domain Eukaryota; kingdom Viridiplantae; phylum Streptophyta; class Pinopsida; order Cupressales; family Taxaceae; genus Torreya; species Torreya grandis. Next base: position 2,283,198 of record JARHVA010000214.1, on the reverse strand, counting down.
TTACTCTTCTCCTAGTTATCACTTGCTTTGATAGAAACCCCCAAACTAGGCCTAATTAGGTCAATTCTAACCCTATAGTCCTTAAAACTATACCTATATATACATTTTCATTCCCAAACACATTTATCAATTATAACACATATACTTATGTAGTATTACAAAATTATGACCCATTATAATGGTTACATATCTCAAATTATCTTAAAGTCTAGTTCTAAGGTTTCTAAGCCTTGTACAGACCCTTTGAGCACTTTACATTCTATATCTTGAATGATACAACGTCTCAAAGGATAAAATCCTCAAAAAATGTTTTGTAATTATATCCTCTACCTCATACAATAGGATATAACCCTTCTTTGATCCATTCTAGGATTAAAAGATCAATTTCTCAATTGATTGCAGGCCATAATTGATTGTGTATTACAAGGGTGATACTAAATTGTTGTGTATTCAATTTACATCAATATTTTAGATAACACAAGGATTAATTTATGTTAGATCAATCTCAATACACCTTTCAATAGTCTTAAATTCCCTTTATCAAGTCTTAATTCATTTTATTCATGGAATGACATGTTTACTATCACAGTGTTACCTGTATAATATCTAAAAGTTGGCATTGTTACCTTATGGTTTAAAATAATGTTTTATTCATCTAAGAGGATAGAATTTCATCTGCTTAAACACTCCACACTATTTCCTTGTTTAGAATCTTCTTGTAATATTCTTGATCATTTTCCAAGCATAGGTTCATAGACCTATCCATCACAACCTACCTGTGTGCAAGAATGCAAGATTTTCCATCATCTACCATCATTTACACTTAATTGAGAGTTATTACGTATTTTTCAAGGGATACTCTACTCCAAATTATCTTTCCTAGTTATCTTCATTCCATCACAAACTTAGTACCATGCATAATTCTACTTCTCTCCTAAAATGCAACTTTTTGGTAGTGAAGAGATAATTGATTGGCCTCTAATTAGCAACTTTGCCTTAAGATTGCTAGGTACAAATAAAATACTTCAAAAAAATCTAAATAGGATAATTACATGTGTTAAGATGACCATGAAACCCAATTCCACCTGCAAGTGTATTTTCACTTTTATTTTGGAGCACATAAAATTTGACAATAAATGTTATCAAAGTTGAAGCTATGATCTAAGAACTCAATTATTAGTGTTTTTTGGTTGAAAAATGGCACTAACAACACATATAAATGGGCATATAACATCCAATACTATGTTCTTGGCCTTTGATCTAGCTCGATTGACAAACTCACCACCCATTCTGGGCTTAAGAATGCCCTTCTCAATACAAGAAAGATGTTGATATTTAGCCTAACTTTAGGTATGCATAAAACTAAAACTATAATTCATATGGAGGAACCATAATATCCATCATTTATGTGTTAAATACCTCTAGTTACACCCTAAATCTAGCCTGAATCACCTCTAATAGCAATCTATGGTAGAATTTGTAGTAAAGGGTCATAAAATGCCACTTTTTGGCAGTGAAGAGACAACTTGTTGACCTCCAACTAGAAACTTTGACTTTAGGACTAGAAGGTATAAATCCACTACTTTGAAAATGTATAAATAGTAAAATTACATGTGTTCTAATGACTATGACATCCAATTCTATCTACAAGAACATTTTTACTACTCACTGACAACAAAGTTGTCAAAGTTGAAGCTACAATCTGAGAACTCAATTTATGGTGATTTTTTATTGAAAACTAATTTGTTGGCCTACCATCTATCCTGATCGACAAACCCACACCCAATCTTAGCTCAAGAATGCCCTTCCCAATACAAGAAAGATGGTGATTTTTAGCCTAACTTCAAGTATATATAAAACTAAAATTATAAGTCATATGAAGGAACCATAGGATCTTTCATGTACATATAAAATCCCTCTAATTTCACCCCTAATATATTATGAATCACATATAAGATAAATTTGTGGTAGAATTTGTACTAAAGGGCCCTAAAATGCAACTTTTTGGTAGTGCAGAAACAACTTGTTGACCTCCAACTAGCAACTTTACCTTCGGGACCGATAGATGAAAATAAACCACTTAAAACACATCTAAATAGGAAAATTACATGTGTTGAAATGATTTTGACACCAAATTCCACCTATAGGTTATTTTTCACTACTATTTCAAAGCACAAAAACACTGATAATAAATGTTATCAAAGTTGAAGCTATAGTCTAAAAACTCAATTTTTTGGTGATTATTGGCTAAAAAATGGCACTGTCAACACATTTATAGGGGTTAAATTTGTCTAATACTAGTTTTTTGGCATCCCATCTAGCCTAGTCAATAAGCCCACCACCCATTTTGAGCTCAAGAACACCCTTCCCAATACAAGAAAGATGTTGATTTTTAGCATAACTTTAGGCAGACATAAAACTAAAACTATAAATTATATGGAGGAACTGTAATATCCCTTTCATGTATGGTAAATACCTATAATTACACCCCAAATATACTCTAAATCACCTCTAAGGTCAATATGTGGTAGAAGTTGTAGTAAAGTGTCCTAAAATGCAACATTTTGATACTGAAGATGCAACTTATTGACCTCCAACTAGCAACTTTACCTCTAGAACCATCAAGTACAAATCCACTACTTTGAACATATATAAATAGACAAATTACACATGTTATAATGATCATGACACCCAATTCCACCCACAGGTGCATTTTCACTACTATTTTAAAGCATGAAAACATAGACAATAAATGTTGTCAAAGTTGAAGCTATGGTCCAAAAACTCAATTTTTGGTGCTTGTTGGCTGAAAATTGGCACTACCAACATGTCTTAAGGGGTGTATAATTTTTATTATCAATTTATTGGTCTCTTATCTATTCCAATCGACAAACACACCACCCATTTCGGACTAAAGAATGCCTTTCCTAATACAAGAAAGATGTTGATTTTTAGCCTAACTTTATGCATACATAAGACCAAAATTGTAATTCATATGGAAGAACCACAAGATCCCTCATGTACATGGTAAATTCCTTTAATTTCACCCCAAATTTATTCTAAAACACCTCTAATATAAATCTATGCTAGCAGTTGTAGTAAAGGATCCTAAAATGCAACTTTTTGGCAGTGAAGAGACAACTTGTTGACCTCCAACTAGCAACTTTACCTCTAGGACTGACCGTTGTAAATCAACCACTTTGATCACATCCATATAGGCAAATTACATGTGTTTCAATGATCATTATATGCAATTCCCCTTGAAAGTGCATTTTCACTACTATTCTAGAGCACATAAATAGTGACAACAAATCTGTTTGGAAGGCTACAAGGAGAAATAAACTTGTCATGAGAAATTGTTTAGGAGCACAAAAATGCCAATTAATTTTAGTGAGCTCATTTTCAACTTCAATAATATGAAATTATTTACTAACAGTGCCAACCACATGAAGATGGAAGATGATTTGACACCACTAACCTATAAAAAAAAGTTAATAAGCAATTAAAGATAAAATTTATGCATGTAATACCTATAAAATCAAAAACATTTGGTAAAATTGATTACATCTACATTTTAAAAGTCAACATACCTGCACATTTCAATCCAATGAACCACTTGGATCTACTCTAATCTTGATAGTATCAAGAATAACTTTATGGTATGACTTGCGAACTTTTCATATATTCTTGTTTCTTGGCCTCCCATGATTTTTTTGTAATTTATTATTCATTGCAAGAACCAAATTTTAATAGTGTAGAATCTTCTTATGAGTTTCAAAATATTCAAACAACCATACATTTGAATTTTTATAGGATATTATCAAAGCCAAGTTCCAATGAATACCATAGACCTAGTGGGATAATCAATGTTTTTTCCATCTACGACTAGGGAAGTCAATTTTTTCTTTCCATCTACATACCGACATAAGTAGTAATTTGTTCCCTCTTCATTTCCTCATCTTCAATAACTAAAAAAACATGGTATACATCATAAAAAACAAATTTTAATGACATTATGAAGATAGATTATGAGAATAAATAGTACATAAAGATTAATCTTCTACTTGGCTGTACTAGATCAGATATATGGTCAAACTCATGTGATGATGTCATGTCTATAAGTTATAATGTTGGTGGAACCTAATATGTGTTGATTGAAATTAGAGGTTTGTAACTTCATTCATCCACCCACTCTTGTGACTCACACTCATTCCAAACAAAGTCCATGCATGCAAAACAAAAGCATGCCAAGTGTTGCATATGAATAGCCTAAGAACTTGCATTTGAGCTATGAAATGAGTGGATCTCACTTGAACCTGTAAGAGTCATACAATCCTCATAGTTTGCCAAGTCATTTTCCTCTAGTAGCCAAAAATGTCTATGGACAGTAGAATTTATTTGAACACCATGACATATTTTCTCATTACAATATTCAACCATAAGTTTAGTGTCAATAGAATTAGCAACATTGTCATATTTTAACTCCTCCCTTGCAATGGCTCTTTTTACACATGCTCCAACACCATCATGCTCCTATTTTCTATGGCTAGTCTCAGTAAAACTCTAAATATGTTTTACACTAGTGGTAACGTGAATTTTTCTCAATCAATAAAATATCCATGCATTCTTGAATTACAATGTGCAATTGTCTAACCAAATGTAGTGTTGCTTGAAAATAATGTTCCTCTAAGTTAACTATCCATAGAACTTCTCAAAATAACTTTGCACATGTTGTGTACAATTTGATCGATCATCACTAACATATAAAGGGAACTCCCTTAATATTTTTTGATCTTCCTCTATACTATCCGGTGCATGAATGAATATTATATGCATGGATATGGTAATTTGTGTTGAGTTGTAATACTATGATTGAACTTCCATTTGTGGTTTGAATGTATAATTTTCAGCAAAGTCGATTACTAAAACAATATAATCAAGTAGGAATGTGTCCTTGCTTATCTTGAAATTTTCATCCAAATATTTATCCCTATATGTGTGCCTTGCATACTCATAAATAATTTTCTCCGTTAACTTGACCATAAATTTTGAAACAGGTATCTCTTTCATAACAAGCTCACACCTTTCAGATTCTTTGCCATCTTTCACTTGATAAGTCACCAATTTGTATTTCACTAATTCCTATCAAATTTCACTTGTATACTCTTCATGGATTTTTTATTTTTTTAAAAAATCCACTATAAATGCTATAATTTCCATTCAACCATGCTCTCTTATAAAAGAACTACCCATCTAGTCTTTCACAAAAAATATTTGAAATAATTTTTTTGGCTAATTTTGGTGGAACTTCTATGCCACACTCCTATAAAATGTTGTTAGTATGCAAAATACAATGAATATGGTAAAAAACATCATAGTGCATTGAAAATTAAACATGTTGCCTACAACAACAAGTAACACATGTGTGATTTATTTTTACATAAAAAGATTTCTCCATCTCAAAAATTCTTCAACTAATACCAATTTGTGGATGTTTTTCTAAAAACTTAGTGTACAATTATGTTTGAGTCATATCCAAGAAATGTTTTGGATATGGTTCATGATTACTAGAACCAACTCTTTTTTTACTACATCTCTTGTATTGTGCAAAACTCTTGTACTATATTTCCAAAATTGTTCAAGTAAGTATTTCAAAGTATCAACTATAGCCTTATCCTTTTGTAAAAATTCTACCAGAGAATGCCCAAATCTCTTTTGTATTGGGTTCATTAAGTCTTTCACATCTTGAAGTTGCTTTATTTAATGTGTTTCTATTTATATCAAGTGTTTGAATTGTTTTTGAAATCAATCATTTTTTAGTATTCCAACACTTACTGCACAAATCATCATTATACATCAGGCAGCATTAAAATATTTGTTACACAATTTCAAGCATAAAATATGATATGCATCATGTAGATTTTCAAAAATTTCATCATTTTTATCATTTTAATTATCCATGTTAGATGTTCTTAGTCCTATTGTGTACATTATAGGTCTTATCTTAACCAATTTAATTAATGAAACAAATAATTAACATCTTTGACTATCATACTCCAATCTATGAAAGAAACTATCCCAATTTTTTTGAGCCAATATTTTTGAATGGCAGTTAGAAATTTTGTTATGCATTGGTTTAAAAATATTTTCACCAAATTCAATTACGTACTTATCTTTGCTACACACAATTCTTGGATCTCTTGGTGGTGGTAGAATTTATTCAGAGGGTGTTTCAAAATCATTATATAATTTCATGAAATTGCCTTCATTGTTTATTTCTTCATTATATGTTTCCATGAAATTTTATTCATTTTTAATTTCATCATTATTTGAGTCCATTAAAATTTCTTCATTGTTTATGGGTAAAGTATCATGCATAGGCTCTTCATCAATAAAATCAAAAACTTCAAACTTTGAAAGTGAATTTCTAACATTATCTAATTTTTTATTGTCAATTTCATCATAATTCAATTCATTATTGTGAATTTCATCATAATTCAATTCATTATTGTAAATTTCATCATTATTCAATTGATTATTGTCAATTTCTTCATTATCTAAGGCATTTGTCTCATCAAGTTTAGTGTTTATACCTTGTCTGGAATGAAATGCTTGTATTCATTCCTTGTTTTTAAATCTCAACTCATCTAATTATTCTAATGTTTTGTTCTTAAACTTCTTCCTCTAATTTGAGCATGAGTTGGAGTCTATTTTGATAAAATCAAACAAGAAAGTACTTCAAATGTCAGGTCCAAAAAACAAATTATAACCAAGAAAGTGCATAAAGTATGCATGGAACATCTATGAGAGCATCAATTTTAATTAGGGATAAAACTAGATGTTGAAAACTAAGTTTTTTTTTTTTTTTTATAATTTAAGGAATTTGTATGTGTTATAGGAATGGATACACATTATAGGAATGCATACACATTCCTATAACATGTATGTGTTCCTTGAAGTATAGGAATATACTATAAAAACAAGCAAAAAGGCTCATATTTAATGCATTTTTTCCACTATAATACTATAATATAATGCATTAAGACTCTATAAGACTATAATATGATGCATAAATCCCTAATATGATGCAATAAGACAATTAGATGTTACAATAATGATATCATATCATGATATAAGGCTCAATATGATGTAATAAGACTATCATATGATGCAATAATACTATCATATGATGCAATAAATCTCCAATATGATGTAATAAAGCTATCATATGATGTAATAAGGCTTAATATGATGTAATAAGGCTCAATATGATGTATAAATCCCTAATATGATGCATAAATCTCTAATACATGATGTAATAAGACTCTTGATAAGACTATGAAGCAATAATAATAGTGAATGATGCAATAAGGATCAATATGTAAGATGAAATGAGATAATTTTGCCCAAAATCCCATCATAGGTCCTTATAAAACTAGGTGAATAATAGGTTCACAAATTGGCACTAATCACATTTATGAATTTATGAATTTGTGACTAAATCAGGAAACTTAGGGGTTATGTTTGTTATAAAATTAGGATTTGGGGTTAGGGGTTTAGTGTAACATGTTTGTACATGTTTATATGTCATGAAGTTAGGGTTTATAGGAACTGTACATGTTTAAATGATAAAATTAGGGTTTATAATCAACATGTCATGAAACATGACCTAATTTAGCCCTTTTGATCACATCATAGACTCTAATTTAGGTTCAATGGATTGAAATTGGCCACATTTGCATTCTTACTTGAATTTTTGATTAAATTAGGGTCAGTTAAGCCATGCATGTTGCATCTATATTATACAATTGATTGGGCCATAAATTTGGTTTAGGGGCTCAATTTTTCCCAAATCACATCCTTAATTGAACTAATCGACTAATTGGTTCAATTCATGATACATAGAATCATACATAATTTTGTCCCAAATCATATATCATGATCTTATACTTATGTTAAGAAGGGTTTCAAATATGCCTCCCATGCCTCTTCAATTGAATTTCCCTTATAATTGAACCTTTACCACATGTGTACCTCATACACCATAAAGTGTTAAAGATATCATAGATGCATCAAATCTTGTAAGTTTGAGAGTTGACAATGCCTTGGGAGGCCAAATCAAATTGCATATCACCATGTGTACCTCATACATGCTTAGAAATATTAGCACTATTAGAGGTGTCAAGTCTTAGAAGTGTTAAAGAGATCTATCAGATCCTTGTGAGGCTCAATCCAATTAGATACATCACCAAGTGTGTATCTTGTGAACACATAAATTTTTGTTAGAGATATAAATATTTCTTGTCCTAAAAATATTAGATTTTTCAGAGCCTCATGATGCCCAATCCAATCAAATATTTCCACATGTGTAAGTTAGTACACCTGGAGAAGTGTTAGAGTTGTCAAATATGTACATCTTTGATACTTAGACATGTTCCATCATCAACCCAACCACTCCAACTAAGGCCTACTCACAAATTTATCATACATACATATAGGCCAATAATTTTTAAAGATTGACATCGATCTAATAAACTCATGTCTAGTAAATAATTCACATGATACGATCCTCTAACTTGCCATTATTTTATGAAAATTGTCATGTAGAGCCCTTTAAGATCCTATCTGAATTGAGCAATCACCAAATTTTATCAATTTTCTACATGTATGTATTCAAATTATTATTGTCCCTATGCCTTAAATTACCTATAGATCACAAAGTACATGCATATAAATTCCTACATGTAGGAGAGAACACAATTCAGCAATGGATGAGCCTCAACCTTACATCCTAAGTTGGTTCAAGAATTCTAAGACGTGCTACTTTATTGTAGTCCACATCATAAGGTTTAAGCTCATTATAATGAAATATAAATAAGATGATTGATGATGTATCTATAAAACATATAATATTGAAACCTTCAGTGAGGGGGTGCACATTGGTATTTAATTCTAGTCAACCATCTATATGAGGTGAGTAGTTCATCATCCACATGAATAATTATCGGGTCTCTCTGCTCAACATCATCCTTAAGGGGAATCAGGGCTTAGATTTAGGGGATATTATCACAAGTTTAATATATCTGGAATAAACTCAATAGAGTTTGAGCTGGGGTAACTTATACATATGTAGTACTTGGTCAATACCAGGTTGACGCCATCCCTTAATGGTTTCAAACAAAGTACCTAATGTATTTAGATATTTTCTAAGTTATACATTCTTCAGTATAGGCATGACATCTTAAAAACACACCATCACTAATGGATACATGTGACCATTTCAAGTTTATTGAGATCAAAACCACATCTTTTACAAAATAAAATGCATACCCAACTTGAACAAAATATTTAATAAAAGCATGCATATACCTTGTACCCATCAACCTACTTTCATATCTTACCATCCTAATTACATAGTAAGGTATAAAACTCTATAGTATTGATAAGTACCAAGTGTTGTCTATCTTATTTTTGAGATTGCAATTTTTCCATCCATCGTGTGGATAGGACTAGTCCCTTGTCAAATACAAACTCTTCAGATGATGTGTGAATGGATGGAGTGGTTGATGGTTGTCCCATGTGTGATGGAGGGGTAGATGAAGGAGGTGCACAGAATGGAGGATTAACCATATTTTCACAAGAGATCTTAATTTTAGGCAAAATTTGAATAATTTATTTGAATACATTAGGGGATTAAAGTGAATAATTATAAAAATAGAAGACTTTTGTTAGACTTTCAATTGGGACCTCAAAATGCACCTATTGAATTAGATGCACTAGTGACATTGGAGGAAACTTAAGGAACTTTATTCATCACATTTTAGGAATATTTTTAGGACAATCCAAGGCATGATTCATAGGTATTGTGCTCTATTAGATAGTGTTCTTGAAATTGATATCCAAGAGATGCACTATTACACCAAGGGCTCAATTCTTATTTATACTTACATAATATTATCTATACTACATAATCCAATTCAATGGATTTGTAACTTAAACAAATTAATGCAAAACTTATAAATAAAGGGGTCTGGTCAAAGATATCAAAGAAAAAACAAAATGGTAAGATATGATTTTAGGCAATTAGGATAATATCAATAAGAATCACAAAATTTAAAGGCAAGTAAAGTGGTAAGGTATGTCCTTGCCCTACTATGGGAAAGGTCCCAATAACTATGCATGTTTCAGTTGTCAACCAAGGATTTTGTTAACATGTGTTCTATTGATGAAACATATTAGTGTATATAACTATTAAAGTGCACTAGAAGCTGAACATGTAATATCTAATACTTGTTCAACATTTATTCTATAAGATTAAAAGTAACCAATTACATCTTGACAAGTAAGAGTCAATTATTGATACTCTAATGCATAGCAATTGGTACTCTAAAGGTTAAGTTTTGATCATAGGTTTAAAAAATGCATTTTATGACCTCTCATGATAAAATCAGTTATATTGTAAAATGTATAATGTGTTAGACCTTGAAACCTTATTTATAAGTAGTTAATACAACCTATTGAAATGGGTAAATTTTTTGATGTCTAATGCAATGTCATGGTACCTTAATTCATTGTCCAAAGCTAATGGGACCTTTCCCCTATAAAAAACATGAAATTTGACATTTCCCCTATAAGGATGCATGGCTAATGGGACCTTTCCCCTATAACAAACAAGAAATTTATTTATTTTGTGTTATTTAAAAGTAATGTGTGCACATTGTATATTATGTTCTATAATCCATACGCATTATACAACCCATACACGTTATTTGAATTTGAATTTGAATTTGAGCCTTTAGGCTCAGAAAAAACCTAGATTTTCAAGTCAAAGGCTTGTGATTGTGCATCTACAAGTGAGACCAAGAGTTTTAGGAAAAACCAAAAAAATTCAACTTCAATCACTAAATATGCTATGGATTTAAACATCAAAATTTTAAAAATTATTACCATTGTGATGAGCATGTTGTACTCTTTCAAAATATATGATTATATATTTTTTGAGCTATTTTAAATGTTCAAACTATATTTATTTATAATAACACTTATTTTAGGCCACTACATGTCACACCCAAACATGCCTATTCATGTTTATCTAATTTTTTTCATTGATCCAAGTACAAAACAAATTATATGGTAAAAAACTAAGGCTAATTCTAGACACACTAGTTTTTTTTAGGTAGTTAGGGTGGGTTGCATGGCCAGTTATTCTTTTTTTTTTTGAATTTTTAGACTCTGCTTAATTACAAAATTAATATAAAAAAATTAATTGAAAAAATATTAAAAAAAATTGTTAACACACTAGAAGATATTATCTAAATATTAACCAAAGGGTTTCTAACAATATTTAATGATGATAAAAAAAATGGTGGGCTGCACGGTCATCTATCTACTATGTTTTCTTTAAAAAAAAGGAGGTCCTCTTCAAATTTAGATGTTTGACTTATTTATACTTAACCATTTTTCAAAAAAATAGTTTTTTGGAAACCGTACTTGAAATGCTACAATTCATGTTTTTATTCCATCTTCAAATTTTGAGTGTAGCCATCTCTAATTATCTATATAAGTTCACATTTCTGAAATTTTAGAAAAATCATGTCCATGGGTAGGCCCTTTTTGTCCCCTAAATGTGTGCACTTACCCATACTATGTTATATAATTAATTAATTACTTATTATATGGTAATATTTTTTAATACATTACAATAATAGTTGATAATAAATACTTATAAATACATAAAATAATTATCTATATAATTCAAAAGGTGGAAGCATTTTTAATGAGTCATTTTGTATTTTTTGAAGGTTGATGAAGACATTATGAGTGTCGATTTGATTAGACAAGACTCCACATCTGATAAGTGGTTGAAATCCACCTTACAATGTTATGTGTGAACAAGACATTGAGGTACATGAAAAATTGTAATAATTTTTTTAACCCAAGATATGGCCCAAGGGAACTCCATATTTTTTAGAAGACTCGAGAAGACCTTGTGCGATCAAAAACCAACATTATAAAGACCTTGGATTCTTGGAATGAATATGAAAGATCATAGCTGAGATCAAAGAGACAATGGGGTATAATAGGAAAATTCAAAACTTGTAAATCCTTCTCAAAAATAAAGCCCATTCAAGTTGATGAAATGTGCCTTGCAATTTGACCAACTCTCATGATGATGATGATGATGAATAATGGGAAACCTTATTAAAGTTCAATGAGAACCCAAAAGCTTTGTGTGATGAAAAGAGAGTTACGATGCTCACTAGAGGGCATGGGGCATGTTGGAACCAATGGTGTCATCATATTTATTTTCATTAATATATAAAATCATATTTTACTATAAAATTTACTACTAGATAAATTATTTCATTATATATAATATGCAATCCAAGTGTCCAATTTTAACAAAAGCCACACCTAGAAATTATCACACCCATTTACATCCCCTTCAAGAATCAGACATATGTATGCAAGTCTTACCTATGGCTTTTGTTTTTTCTACCCAGATTTGTCTATTTGGGTAATACTACTAAAATAAACTAATGGTAAAAGATGAGTGAATATATATTGTATTTAAAGGTATATATTAATAAAAAAATAGGTTACCATGTTAGCTACAATGGGCCTTGTCCATAGTATTGATATTGAGAAATTGAATTGTGAAATTTCTATGGACAAATTAACAACTTCTTTAATTATGAAAGATGGTCATACCTGGAGTGTGTCAATGCCTCACCATGTCAATTATAAAGTTATATATTTTCATAAATATAATCCAAAGACATCGATCAAAATCTAAATTACAAAATTAGTACAATGCCTCTTCACCTAAGCATTCCACACAAGGCCAACAAATTCCAAAAAAGTTTGTAGGACACGCTTTTAGCACATGCTATAAAAATTGGATTTAAGTTCTTGTTATTCTACTCTGGTAATAATTTTTTTCAAAAAATATTTTGACATTAATTTCATATCTTGTCAAATAATCCATTGTGGAGGATATGCTTTTAATAGTTATAGTATTATTGACTCAAGCCTAGTCTCTACCTAGGCCTTGTTTTGGATATGGTCATTCGAAACCCTCAAAAGTGACATTTTTATTTATATATAATCATATTTCTCTTTAACACAATATACATCAAATCCAATGGGCTTCAAATTTAGGTTAAAATAATACACCATAGAAACATAAAATTTGAATGCCGGCATTGGTCTATACAACATGGTTGATTCTCTTTTATAGATTAGATAAAATGATATGACATGTTTACCCATCCATACATGTTATCAAACTCCTCCAACTTGTACACTCTTGTTATCAACCTCTTTCGACTTGTCTATCTTTCATCTAGGTGTTGACTACTTCTCAAGATATTTGGTTTGGTGTTATTGCATGGTAATTGGATTCAAACTCCACACACACACACACACACACACACACATTATTAACATTATTATAGTATAATTATTATAATATATATAATTATCATATATTTATTATTAAAAATATGTTATATATATATATTAGTCCTATAATATATAATATATAATATATGTAAATATAACAATGTTGTATAATAATACTATATAAGATCTAATCTTATTATATTTCCATATTATATATAATTTTAGTATTTATTATATTAATATATTTAAATATTATAATTATTAATAATATATTATATTATAATTAAAAATGTAAGTTACATGAAAAGGGATGTAATTTGGTGTTTTGGTAATATGTGGTTTTATAAAGTGAAAGAGTGTAAATTGGTAGTTGTACCTTACTCAAAACCTATAACCAATGACCCCATATCACCTTTTGTGCATGTAGTGGTAATTGAAAATAGTCTTATATTTTTTTGGAGGTGATATTGGAAAATAAGGTTGTCTATTCCTTCATATGATGTTTCAATCAACTATGTAGGGAGAAAACATTCCATTTCACAGTGAGCTTGAACAATAGCAATAGATTTCAAAAGGACATGGACATACAAAACATGTAAGTGCTGAAATATTAAAGGAGATATCATATAACAAAGGGCCCATTTTATACACCATAAATGGATTTATATGGTATACATAAATTTCAAAGAGGTCCACAACTTGGTATAGTGGAAACATCTTTGATTGGTCATTTTCTACTACTAAGGGTGGATGAGTATGTCATGAAAGATGATTTGATTGTGATAAGGATCCATGTCCAATGTTAGCTTGAATCAATACTAAAATGGTATTGATGTGGGGATAAGACATTGAGGTCCCAAGATCTATCTTTTAGCTTCTATTCATCCATGATGTCAATATATTGAGAACTAAAGAAATTACATCAGGTTTAAAAACATATAAAAACACCATACTCAAACCCTTGGAAGAAAAGGAAACCACAATTATATGTTGTCTTCATAAGTATCTTATTTATCCCTATTGGTGGAAAAAAACTACGGGAGAATTCATAAAAAAATTATAAGGATTTTTATAATGAATAACATATTTTCATTGTTTAAATCATTGGGCATAAAATCCAAGATAGGTCATCCATCATGAGTTTGAAGTGAGGTCTGACTACCAATTTTCACTCTTTCATTTTAAATAACCTCACTTTATTGAAATAACACCTTAACAAATCCACCCAAAAAAATGAGCTATTAACTTTCATAAGATAAGGCTCTAAATGGTCCATAGTTACCTAACTCTCTTTGAGTCCATCACCTTAAATGCCCTCCCATTTCTTCTCACCCTCATCACCCAACTCACCTTGAAATAATTCACCACTTTCATTTTGTGTAAGAGTATATTTAGATGTCAAAATAAGTTCTATAAAGTAATTATGGCTTAAGAAAATTGATTGGGATATGAATTGTTATGCAATGCTTTAGTTTATGATGGCTTGTAGTATTCATAGAAATAATGACCCTTTTTTCCAATCACTATGTGATAGATTTCATTGTATTTGTTGGTATTGTGTTGATTTAAGGCAACTATTAGACTTACATGATTTACATCAATCAAAAAGGGGTACAGAGCTTGTAAGGTGGTAGGTTATTTTATTAGACATTTACTCTTGTGAAGGGTCAATGAGGACAACATGACATTGATTTGATTGTGAGAAAGCTCAATGTTCGATGTGTGACTTAAGTCAACACTATAATGCTAATGATATGTAGACAATACAATGAGGTTCTAAAGTCTATATTGTAACTTATGTTCATATATGCTACCAATATATTGTCACCTATAAAAATTATAGTAAGTCCCTACATAAATTACAAGTAGTGAAACATTTCAATGTGAGTTGGGAAGTGATGATGAGGGGAAATGAAATCAATTTTTATGTGATATCTTACACTAGAAAGGCCATATAATACACATTCCATAATGATGTTCATGTAGGATCAATACATTGAGCTTATGGAGTTTATCTTGTTACTTTTATCATAGTGGAAGTGAGTACTAAAGATTTTACAAATTGAATGTCACATGGATGCATAAGGGGGAAATGTTCATGATACAATGTCAGCATCATGGTAGAGAAGTCACTAGTTGAGAGAAAAGGTGGTCAATTGGCAATTGGTCCTAAGTGGTAGGGAAGATTGGTAGTTTTAATTATAAAGCATTAATGGGTACCCACATCATACATATTGAAATCTATGGTGGGCTTGGTGTCTATCAATACCCTAGGTAATTGAAATGGTCTAATTCCCAAAAATAGATTAGACACAAATGTATCCCATGCCTTTTAATCAATCATAACCTAACCCCCCAAGGAAGAAAACAATTATCCCCAAAGCCTATGAGGCCTTAAGGCCTAGGATGCCACCATGTGGTGACATCCCATGCATTCAAAACCCAAAGGAAGCGATAGACAATCCAAGTAGTCATGAGGCCTAGATTCAATGTGATCATGCCTCATGGCAAAGTGTAGAGAAGCCTATAAGAAAGTCATGATGATTCCAAGTGGTAGCATCCCATGGACCTACCTATGATGCTGCCAAGGCTCACCTATTTAGAGAACTCTAAGATCTTAAGACACTATATAAACTTCTTTCCCATCCAGTTATGGTTGCATTCATGATTCACTGTGACTAAAATACTATGGTGGAAAGCATGACTTTAAGAGTTTCATTGATAATGTGGACATTGTATGTCAATCAAAATTTCATTTTATGTATTTTAAAAATGTTATTGGTGGAGGAGGACTCACTTCTTCATTAGATGATGACACCTCCTCTCCTCCTAATAAATTAACCTCTTCCCCATATGAGGTAACAGGTCACTATGAAAGCACTTCCTCCTCTTTGAAAAATAATATCACAACATCCCCATTCTCTCTATCATGTCTACATAGATAGGACACCTTTTAAAATATTTCCTCCACCATGTGTAATAAAGGCTTTCAGTGCATATCTTGAGACCATAACATTCCATTTATTCTCCTTCCCTTAGTCATGGATTGAATGAGATATTTTTCATTAGGTCACCTAAAATATTAAGAGTGAGAGGGTAGCCCAAATTGATGAGCACCAATTGTAAAGATTCATGAAAAGATAGCTACAACAATAAAATAGAAAAAATACAATCATCAACGTCCTTGGTGTGTGGTTTCCTTGATTGTTTCATCTAATTTTCCATGGAAATGTTTAATACACTTGGTTATCTCAATATAAAAAAGGATCTGGTTGTGGATAATGATGCACTGAGATCCATGTTGCTTCCCAAAGAGAGTGGAAAATGTTTGAGCAGTAGACATGATGATTACATGACAATCAAGGCTTCAAGGGATTGTCATATGGATGGGGATGGGGAAGGGGAAGATGGAATTGAAACTCATCCCATGAGTAAGAGGAGCATAAGAGAGCATAAATAACCTCATAAATTATTGCCTTTGTGGAGTGTTCAAGGTCCATATATTTTATATGATTTGCATCCTCAACCTTTAAATATGATTCAACATTAATATTTTGTACTAGGCACTATGATGTCTAACCAAACCATATCCTACTAAACAATCCCTTCCAGCATTACTTTGACCTTTAAATCTAATGCTAATATTACTTAATTTAGAGTATTGATGTAATATGCTAAGATCTTATGACTCTGGAAAGCTTATGATTGAGCATCCTTATATCATCTAAATGGAGTCTATACTTTTCCAAAAACATGGGAACATGATGAATACTAATATATGTTGTTGCTTGTGAGTATTTTTTCTTTTTAATTTTTTTAAATGATATTAATTTTTTAAAATTATTTTTTTTTCATGCGAGTTATAGTTTATATACATCATTTTCACATACATTAAAAGTATAAAAAATAACTTAATAAATATTTCAATTCATTTTTTTAAGACAACTATATTTACACATAATTTAGACATAGTTGTGATAATCATTTATTTTTTTAAAAAAATTATAAACTTGAACCATCAAATTTTACTTCCTAAAACTGAAATGGTCAATCATACTTATACATACCACACTCTTTGTAGAAAAACTATACCTAAACACACCAATAAATGGTGTGTGTGTTGTGATTTTTATTTATTTAGTTAATTTTTTCATTGATAATTAGTTTTTACATGAGTAATATTTTTTCTATATCATTTTTACATACATCAAAGTATTAAAAGTAAATAAATGTCTTAATTCATTTTTAAAAATAAAACTATACCTAAACACACCATGGACATAGTTATGACAACCATTTAGTAAAAAAAACATGTTATTTTTTGTTCAATTTTTTTATTTTTGAGTATAACATGAGTATTTTTTAATTTAGCATTAAGTTAAATTTATGCTTCAAATTCCATAACTCCCAGTCCCCACTCTTGAACTTACATTCATATTTAAAAAAATAATTTTGCTAGCAATCATACCAAGGGTGTAAAGAAAGTCAGGAAGGATTTGTGTGTGTGTGTGTGTGTGTGTGTGTAAAGTGTGCACCAATGTCAAGCATTGGAAGAGTGGGAAAGAGTAAAAAAACGCTTTGGAAATGCAATTTTTTTATGTTTATCAATAAATTCTACAACTAATACAAATTAATAGGAATAATAATTATAATGGTTCTTACTTTCTCTACTTTTTTGTGTGTGCATGCATGCACATGTGTGTGTGTGTGTGTGTGTGTGTGTGTGTGTGTGTGTGTGTGTGTGTGTGTGTGTGTAAATGTGTGTGTGTGTGTGTGTGTGTGTGTGTGTGTGTGTGTGTGTGTGTGTGTGTGTGTGTGTGTGTGTGTGTGTGTGTGTGTGTGTGTGTGTGTGTGTGTGTGTGTGTGTGTGTGTGTGTGTGTGTGTGTGTGTGTGTGTGTGTGTGTGTGTGTGTGTGTGTGTGTGTGTGTGTGTGATCCTTCATTATATCATAATGATAAAATGAAAATGGAGGTTTGATATAAAGGTCAGATAGGAAACATAATCTTAAAACAATGGTAAAGGTAACCCATGACAATAATGTTACCAATATGTAATATTACTTTATAGAGAGTCATCCCTTATGATTTATGTATGGTTAGATCCCATGCCATTTTGATATGAATTTGGAAGTGATTTCCTTGATTAATAGGATAAATTATAAAAAGTGCTAGCTTACAAGGACCATAATACTTGTTGAAGGTAACAACCATGTACATGGGTAAGAAGGTGTATTAGAATGTGTGGTATATAATGTGAACTATATTTTTGATGGATAAATTAACCAACCCTTCTTTCACCCATAGATTGGATTTTAACATAATATTTTATCCATTACATAGAAACATAGTTTACTCAAGTTGAGTGTTATTATCTAGTGTAATCTATTGTTTCCTTTATTTTACTTTTCATATTATTATTAGAAATATTTAGTGATTTTATCATTTACTTATGCATTATTTTTAATTTATTAATTGTATATAAATGTTTTGACACTTTTAAATCTTCATGTTCTTCTTGATATAAGTATGATTTTCTTGAAAATAAAATATTATATTCCTATTTTGTTAGATTTACTTTTATGATGTTGGTTAGTAAATTTATAAATAGTAGTTGATTGTTTGTGCATCCCTATTGGCAAAAAAACTTGTGTAATGTTAAAATTGTTTTGAATGCCTACCACAGTGTGTGGATAAATGAATTTATTTCATATATTGATATGTCATTTATAGGGGGAAGATGTCCAAGATAGCCAATAAGTATAATTAAGAAACCTCCAAAAACTTTCTTAACATGTTGAGGAAATACCGCATATAATTGACTATATAAATTGTTAAGCATCTTTGATCCAATGAAGCTCATTTTATCAATGAGTATATATGCAATGTGTTTTATTTATTCTTGTAAAAGTGTCTATGTTTGTCCTTCGATGACCTTCATTTCATTGATAGGAATCTAAAGGCTTAAATTTATTGTTCATGCATTTATGTTAAATGATGCTACATCAGTTGGAGTGAGAATAAGGGGATAAGTGGTTCTCTTTTTATTTCCATTTAGGCTATATTTTATATAGCTAATCAAGTAGGATTTACCTATTCTTTTTATTCCTTAGATATTCATTTTGAGTGGTGTATATTATGTGTCTCTTTGAATATGGTACAGAGTACTATTAAAGGCTAGTTTTTGGTTACATAATAGCTTGGTTGGTAGTGTTTCGCTTGTGCAATCTACATATGTATTTTGGTTGACTATGAAATGAAAATATTTCAATTATAGTGTTATCATGTGTAGGTTGAGAAATGCCTCAAAATGATTCTTATTTATGGTTAGTGTATAAGTAATGTATCCCAAGCATATCAATGTCATTTATGTTATTACCACCTTGGTACATATGAGATAATATTTCCCACTAATGTATTTCAACTTCCACTTGTATATGTACTTGAGAATATTTTACATCACTACATGAATCAACATTGGTGGGGTTTTTTTACAGAGATCCACTCAATATGCCATGGAAAATATAAATTCTTGATTTTTTCCCAATGTGCAACCATGTCATGCATTGTTAAACCAATGTATAATATAATTTTATGGAATGCTTTTTATAATATAATATCTAACCAATAGAAAGCTTTATAAGTTGGAAAATAAAGAGGGGTTAAAATAAAAATTAGGGAATATGCAATCAATTAATTGAATTATTCTATATTTACACTAATCAAATTTTCTACTTTTGTTGAAAGACCATGTTCATGTGGCTTCCATGAGTGGTAATCTATCTAGATAAAAATAAAAATTTATATATGCGTAAATAAAATATGGTAGTTTTCCTTCCTCATATGTGTTTCTAGAAAAATGTTTAAATAATTTTTTCCCAATAGATAAATGGTAATGAATTTTCTTATATAAACCATTAGAGTTATATCTTGTAGAATGTGGCATGTCTTATATGCACCTATGTCATGGTAGATAATGGTTTCATTGAGGAACTTATTGTATAAATTAATGTTATGCATTCAACTATAATGTGGGGAGAGATAATTGGTTGGAAATAAACATTTGCATGCCATATTGAAAGCATTCTTTCATTGTTGATGTTAACTCATTAATAATTATGAGTTTTAAGGTATGTTTTGTGGCCCTTATTATCACTAAGAATGATTGAAATTTTTTGGAATGACTATAGTGTTTTCTATTGCCATTGTATATCAATGTGATTTGTTTAAAAACATATAGATTCATTGTGTTTGGTGTGATGTAGAACCCAATTTAAAATATCTTCATAATATTTTTTATCATTATCACCAAATATTTATTTTGTGGTGAGAAATCATGCATCATATAGACTAGAATGGTGTATTCTATCATCGTTGATATTATTGTTGTGTGTATTCCATGTTTTCATATAGGAATCAAAGAATAACCTTGAAGAATCCACCTAAGAAGGGTATTCCCAATTCAATGTATCCATGTTGGGTGCATTTTATAACCATAAAACTCAATGGATTTATGTATATCCTTTGTGTTACCATCATACCTGATTGTAAAACTATAAATTACTAAATATGATTTTATAAGTTTTTTAGAAGAGTTAGACCAATCAAATAAAGGTTAAATATATTTACCTATACCAATAATCCTTGCTATGAAGATTTTTGTCTAGTATTTATTTAGATAAAAATGAATATATTTTATCCATGTATAAATATGCAAGATATAAATTTATAATAATATTTTGGGTTCTCTAATGATTAGTATTATTCGGGCTCGAGCAAGATGGGTGCTTGACATGAGTTTACGTAGATATGGCCACTTGGTGTCTATTGTGATCAAGGTGAAGAACAATGTTGGGGATCATAATTATGTGATAATCTCTATCATTTCATTTCTAAACTTAGACCAAAATTACTATGTACCTCTAAGTGTCGATCTAGAACATATTATTTGATATAAAATTGTAGCATTAGGAAATTGTGTGAGATGTTGCCACAAGTCTAAAATATTTATTGTAAAATTTTATACAAGGTTTTTTTATTACAAATATTGTTTATTTTACTTGGTTTATATGGTACATGATTCGGTTTAACAAGAATTAGAAGAAACATTGATGGTTTCCAAACCGGTTATCATGGTATCAAATTAAATACATATAATATTCATGCAGTTGGACTTTCCTAATATGAGGTTGTTAATACATGGTAACTCTTGTTGAGAAAATATAATTAAATTACATAGAAAAAAATCCCTATTTGTTATGTTGATTGATAGGTTACCTAATAGCATCTATCTAATTCATTACACATGGTAGACTACTATTGGTATTATTTATGTAATATCTTATTTGGTCTACCTTATTTATGTAATATCCATACATGATCTAAACAAAATATTTTTTAAGATGTAAATTTTTAATCCAAATATAGAAATAAAGATTATATATATATATATATATATATATATATATATATATATATATATATATATATATATATATATATATATATATATATATATATATATATATATATATATATATGTATGTATATTTGGGTGGGGCGGGAGAAAGAAATTCTACAAGAACTTTTTGAATTAGTGAGTTTTTAAGTTAATAGTTATATTATTTTCATTTTTTATGGTGTTCTTTGAGTCATTAATTTTTAACTTTATATTTTAATGTGAAATAATTAACCAAGTATATTTGCATAGCTATTTCCATGGCTCCTGACCAAAACCCTTATTATGCATGGTTTACAATCCACACATTTGCGAGAGCATTTCTATTTGATTTTTTTTGAAAATCACATAGATTATTTATTATATTTGTATTTTATATTTAACTTAATATATCTTCAAAATTATAATCCCTACAATTAAAATTCTCCCCTCTACCCAATTAAAAATAAAATTCAGTATAATAAATATAATTTGTAATTTCTTATATTGACCTATGTTGTTATTTGTTAGATCAAAGAATACACCTAATTTGACTAAGACTCTATTAAGATTTCTCAATATCACATAATATTTTGTAAGGTTTACATATCCTATTTTTTATAATTATATAAGATCTCATTTGTAATTATTTAATTTAGCAGGTCTATCATTCTAAGAATTTTTCATAATTAAACATTCATTTATTTTAATTGTTTCAATTCCTATATGTAATTATTATAATATTTTGTAATATTATACCTATTTTATTTATTAAATTGACTTATTTATTTGTGTATATATAATAAACTTAGTTTTTAAATTTTTATCTAAATACATAATTCTTATGAGTATGTCTAGAAACTCTGAAGGACCATTGTTAATATAATTTTATTTGATGTCATAATTTTCTTTTGCCATCTTCTGAATTTAAATCCAACATAAGCTCTAAATGAATTTACATTGATCTCTTATATAAAATATTTCAAGCAACAAATCATGACATTATTAGAGAGGATTGTGTGATTTTAGATGCCTATAAACTCAAAAATTAAATATTTTCTGTACATAGAAATGTCATTAGTTTGATTGTTTTTCCCCTTCTTGTTGGTATAAATTGGTGGTTATTTTTTATAAAAGTCCTTTTTTTTAATGTTAGAATGAGAAGTTTTCCAATGTGTTTTTACAAAATTGTTTAATTTTTTTCTTCGGTGGAATCCAACGAAAGATACCCTTGTGATGAAACTAAATATGTTCTTTTAGCTCATGTCTAGAGAATTGTAAACTATGAAAGCATGTATATCATTAATGGCAAAGATCACTTGTAACATTTTTTATGAAGATCACACTTGCTAGTTTATTAAAGATTAGATTTTCTTTCACATTGATGATATATTTGTTTAATTTTACAATGTAATATATGATTGTTTTACATTAATTTTTACTATTATTTCATTTTTAATTGAAATGTCATAATTTCAAATTTTCAAAATAAATTATATAGTCTATCTTAAAGATGTATGAAAATGTTACTAATTATATAAACAATTCCACTATATTTTGATATAAAATTTTATTATAAATATTAAACTAAATTGATTAATGATCTTTATTTAACTAATTATAACATATTATGATATTAAAAGTTATTATAAGCATAACATTAAATTAATTAATAATAATCATAATTTAATTATTTAATATTTTATTTATTCATAATTCATGTTATTTTATCAAGAAGTCAACAATTAATTATATATGTTTAATTTGATTAAAAAAATAATTCTATGTTTACAACAGGTATGTTTTAGTAAACCATAAACATTTGAATTAATATAGGGTATAAGAAATAAGTTAAATAGTTTTATAAAATAAATCTTGGGGAACAATTACATAGAATTAGAGCAGGTCATAAACTTTTCAAAATAAATTATATATTATATCATAAATATGTATTAAATTATTATAAATTACATTTTTTTATATAAACGATTCCAATATATTTTGATGTTAAATTTTATTAAAAACATACAAAAATATATGTATTACAACATTAAAATCTATTATAAACATAATACTAAAATAATTAATATTTTAATGATTTATGGTTTATTTTGTATTTTTTTATTTCTTCATAATTCCTTTTATTTTATCAAGAAGTCAGTAACTAATTATGTGTTTAATTTTCTAAAAATAAATTAAATTTATGTTTACAATGAGCATATTTTACTAAACCATACACATTTGACTTAATATATGATCTTAGAAATGAGATAAATAGTTTCCTAAAATAATGTTTCGGTAACAATTGCATAGAAATAGAGTAGGCCATCAAATTTTCATAAAGAATTATGTAGTCTGCTGTAAAGATGTATAAAAATATTACAAATTATATTTTTTAATAAAAGCAATTCTAATATATTTTGATGAAAAAATTTACTACAAATATAACAAATAATTCATTAATTCTCTTTATATAAACAATTCCAATATATTATGACATTAAAATTTATTATAAATATAATACTAAATTAATTAATAATTGGAATAAATTTTAGTTTATTTTTTATTTTTTAATATTTATTCATAATTTATTTTATTTTATAAATAAGTCAATAATCATTTATATATGTTTAATTTTCTAAAAATAATTTAATTTTAAGTTGGAAATGGGCATATTTTATTAAACCATACACATTTGATTTAATAAATGATCTTAGAAACAAGTTAAATAGTTTTCTAAAATAAAGTTTTGAAACAATTGCATAAAATTAGATTAAGTCATCAACTTTTGAAAATAAATATATAGTTTATCATAAAGATGTAAAAAATTTACAAATTAAATTTCTTTATATAAGCAATGCCAACATATTTTTATGCTAATTTTTTTAATAGGTTTTAGGGATTACAGGCCTCTACCCAAATAAAACTAGAGATAAAAATAAAAGGGTTTAGCTTGATGATAAAAATGCATTAAGTCATTGGACAAACAAAATCCATAGAATTATCAACCAAAAGTTAACAATTTAAATTTACAAAGAGAAATTACTTATTCCTTTTTATCCAATGATACAATAGCCAAAAAAACACTTATAAAAACACCTAAATCTCAATAAAATAAAATTACATGATCCCCACCCTAGTTTACACCCAAAACATCACTATCCGACATGGCAAGATCACTTATAGGCCCTACCTACTCTTCATCACCAACCTCCTCTGGCTTGAAGACCACCTATTCTAACAGATTTGTCATTGTACTTGCACCACCTAAGATCACAGCCAAGATGCACCTTTCCACCACCCTCTTTTCCTAATAGTCCCCTACCACTTACCTCTTAGCTCCCTTCTCTTCAATCTAATTTGGAGTTGGGAACCACCCACATGTAAACCTATGAGTTAGATCCTTCACCACATGAATCCTCTCTTGATACATAAAAACTACATGATACTTAGATAAAATATAAAATGGAGATTTAAAATCTTCCAAAATAGGGAGATCACTTAATGCTTTGCCTTCATATCCTTTTCAATAGATCACCATTTATATAATTCCTCAACTAAACTCAATATAAAAGTATAATACTCCTCTAATTTAATAAATAGAGATAATAGAATAAACCCAACCATCTTTCCTAGAAAAGGGAAGCTCCACAAATGGGCCTTCCTTAACTCTATCCATTTCTGAGAGCAAGCTTCCCTGATTATCTATCTAAACAAAAAAGGAAACTAACTTTTCCACCTAAGATTTATTTCAGATAAATGTTAACATGTTACTTGAAACTAATGCTACTAGTACTAAATTGGCATTCACCCTTCTATTGAATGATAACAATTCATCCCCCATCACCTTTTCAATATCCTCCACCATTTTTGATATCAAGTCCTTAACAACATTTCTTATATGAGTCCTTAACACGTTACCTGTGAAGTGCATCTCCCTATAAACACATCCAAAGAATAATGGCCAAAATAACATTTCTACCAACTTAGAATCTATCACCAGATAAACCAAAAAGAAAACTCTGCTACTCCTTATTCCACAAAATCAAATAGGGGTGATTCCCATAAATTACACCATTATAAGGTGTCACACATTTTAGATAAATCCAAAAATATTTTACCATACACTTTCATTATTGATTTCATCATTTAACATACCTCTTTCCCCTCCCACACTCTAATAAAAGACAACTTACATCAACTTCACCATTTCAATCCCTATACAATAAATCCAACAGTCTCTAAAATTATTAACCCACAATTATTGCACTTGGTTTATTCCCACATTAACCAAAACAATGGCCAAACTATTGATTTCCCTAAAATAATGGGAACTAAACTAAACTCTAAGATGACCCAACAATGACCAATCTTTTATCACTTATATCTTCACCCTTTAAGGAGATGTCTCAGCTCTCCTCATCCAAGTGGCATAATGGAAACACCTTTAGGATATGGGTGAGCCTAAGAGTGAGTGAATATCTAGATAGGTGTAGCTCCCTTGATTTACCAATTTGGATCACTACTACACCTAAACATTGGAGGGGGTAAGGGGGAGAGAAAACTAAAAGCAAACTATCCTAAGGGTGGTGACACATAAAATAATTTAATGACTTCTAACCATGTTCATGTTATACATGAAACCAAGAGACTAACAAAACATATACTTCTCCAATCTACATCTTCTCATATCTATATTACATTATGAGGTTATGGATGAATGTTTAGGCTAGGAGGACTAGACAAGAGGCCTTGAATGGTACTAGTGAATATACTAGCTCACTTAACCTAGAAACTTTTTAGAACACTTCACATGTCCTATAAAATGAATCTTTCCAACTAAAAATAGGTGAGAGAGTGAAATAATATGCTAAGGAAACAAGAGTCATCACTTAAGAAAAATCAAACATTAAAGTGAATAAAGTATGAACAGTCATGGAAGAGGTTAAAATTAGTAGTCCTATTGATCAAATGATATGAAAATGAGTAGGGATTTACCATACTCAGGTGGAGCATAAGTTACAAAGGCCAAAATGGCTAGTTCTTATAGAACTTGAGAGAGAGAGAAAGAAGAAGAGATAAGTTCAAAGGTCATAAGGAAACTTGTCAATTTGATCAAAGGAGTTACATATGCATGAGAATAAGATTTTAAATGAACCATGCAAGGTCAAAAATCCCAAGTGTCCATACAAGGCATAAGAATCATGAAAAGTGGCATGAAACTCCCTATTTTTTCTTATAAAATTACCTTCATTATTCACCTTTGTTTAAACATCCCAAAAATCATCTACATGTGACATTTATTTAGGTTGTCACATGTGTAGTAGGTCCTATATTCAAGTCTCCTGTGCAATTGGTATTTGACTCCTTATATGGGTAATTTCTTTCCATAGGTCTATAAAATCCCCCCTTGTCAAAAAATAACTGATTACTAATGTGAAAAATAAAAACAATAACAATAATATATACAATCCATGTAAATGTCCAATGGCATAAACATGTTTATGCATAGATAAAAAAAAGCCATACAAGGGGATACATATTGACTATGATGACATAACAAAATCTATAAGTGGTAGAAAATTTTAACTATTTTTAAGTGAAAAAATAAATAAAGATAAATAAAAAGGTACTTTTGAGATAGACTTTACACATGTGGTAGGCATCATATAGGCTTATTGATGGAAAAAGTGTTAAAATTTATCATTAATAAATTCCTCAAATTTATAAACATGTCTAATATTAACCATAAAATAATAATAAATGTACATTTAATATAATAATTTAAAAGTATAAAAGGAGAAAAATCATAAAATACAAGAGTTAATTTGTTAAGATTTTTCTCTTGATAATTTATGACTACTGAGGGATATTATTAGAATTCTCTATGAATAAAGGTCTCACATATTTACACTAACTCAAGTTTCTAGGTGATTAAAATACATTTTCATTAACACATTTAAATATAAATTTTGGATATGATATATCCATTAAACATAATAAAAAAATTCAATAATGAGTGATGCTTTAAGCATAAAAAGAGACAATTCTACTAAGAAACTGAAAAATAAATACACGTGTGTGTGTGTGTGTGTGTGTGTGTGTAATGATTATACAAAAGACAATCGGAAAAATGTTTATATCATAAATTTATAAATAATAATAAGTATTACCAAATATATTTTGGCCATTTCAAAGTATTTGAGAGGAGGATAAATGAAAGTTATGTCACTCATGGCATCCAAAAAAAGTGAGAGAGAGGAGTCTATGAAAAAAATTAATATTTTTTGTCCATTATATATGGCATCCAAAAAAAGTGAGAGAGAGGAGTCTATGAAAAAAATTAATATTTTTTGTCCATTATATTTCCATTTAAATTTTTTTAACATAATTCATTTTATTTTTTATTATATAATTCTATTCTTTCATTTTCACATTTTCTAGCGGTACCTAGCTCATCAAGTAATTAAATAGAGTTAGTTATAGGATCATTTAGCCATTGTATATATTTATAAGCTAGTTTAGCTTTCCTCATACTTTTTACATAAATTATTTGTCTATTACCTTTTTATTGTGAATTATTTTTAATGATCAATTCATTTTATTAATTTTTTAGGGAGTAAAGTTTTTGGATAACCTCACCATTTTGACAACTTATAAATTTACTTGACAAGAAGCTTGAAATGAGGTAAAGTTTCAAATTTTATTTTAATTTTATTGTACATAATCCTAGGTGTAGTAATATTTATCCTCATATAAAATATTAAAATTTCTCTTGAATACAATTTTGGATTACACCAATTGCATTTTACAATTTATATAATTCATTCCTGACCTAAAATTGGTATCAAAGCATAAGCTGATTCATTTTTTATTATCTTCCAATCTTGTCCTCCCACTTTAAAGTCATATCCCTATCCATATCAATATATATGGAAATATATTAATCTTTTTATATACTATATGGTGCTATTAAAATAGTGATACTAAATCATTGGAATTGATGCATTGTAGTTATGCACTAGTTGCACATATTCACCATCTCTCAAGGAAAATGATTTAGGGATTATTGCACATCCAAAAAAAAGCTATGATCATATAGATCATCATTATAAAGTTAATAATTTTTTATGTAATCACCAAAAATATAGAAATATTTAATGGCAAACCATTAAACTTCAAACTTTATGACTATGGTCAAGACTCATTTTATCAATGACACCATAGCTAGGGTTTCAATCATAATACGTAGATTTATCCATTTAGGTTATGATGGATTTATATAATATAAGCATTGGACATACATTTTCAGTATATGATTTCAAATATTTTAAAAAAATACACAAGTATATATTTTTAACTTATTAAAACATTTAAAAAAATAATTCATTTTTGTGAAAATAAACTCAATATCAATATAAATATTTGTAAATCCAGTGCTCGATACTAATGTGTATTTATTTTACATTCAGGAATAAATTTTTAATATTTTAACCATTGCATACAATAACTAACATAGATATAACAATTGATTTTGATTCTTTGAACTTATTAATTGCTAATGATAAATAAAGACAAAATTTTCATTTTCCATTTCCCTATGTCACCTATTAATCTCTATCATTTAATGTAGATCATAACATTGATAAATTTTGAGTATATGGATAAGTTAAACCCATGTACAAGTATTTATTTTGAATCAAGCATTACAATAGGATAAATAATTTTCATATATTGCCTAATTTCCATGCACCACTCTACTCTTATGTCCTTTAATGTCTTTAACATATACCACTTGGTATATAAAAAAGACAAACTTTTTCCATGCATGAATGAGTATATAAGAATGATGAGCATACTGAGAGGTGTTTTATATCACCATGGTGGTATATATAAGTGGAAATATATTATAGTGATAAGGAATCAATCCATCTCCCCTTGATAAAATAAAATTCATTCAACAAAAATGATAGTTGTCACAACACTAACCAAAAAGTAGGCCTGGTTGCAATGGTACAAAAATGTTGAGAATCCTCTCATCTTCAATTTTTTTTATTTATCATTTATTATGGAGACACACAAATATTTGAACCAATAGTAAAAATGAAATCACAAACTTAGAAGTATAAAAATTATAAGGCGTTGGCCTTAATAAAAGCATTAGTTGATGAAGAATTTTATCATGACATAAAATGTATGACACATCATGGTAAGCACTCAAAAACTTAAATGATTTGTCTTGTTCCCATTATGAATTATAATTCACAAAATTGAAATTGAAATTATTCAAGATCGAATTGAAAAATGATCATGTAATGATTCTAGATTCAAAAATCTATATAATCAAGCATGACGTTCAAGATGTTGGTGAAAACATTTATGTGTATATTAAATTCTTAATTATATCTATTCTCCCCACAATTAAACCTATTCTAGATTATTTTCAATTAATCAAATATAGATGCTCACTTTTCATCAATCACCTTAGAAGATGGTTGAAAGAGAAAAGGATTTTGGATGAAATAATGAAACCATCAGGGAAATTATTTTTTAAGAAATCAAAAGGTAAACTCTGATAATAAGTATTATTCTTCCATTAAAAAATTAACTAATATAGGACAAGGGAAAATAGAGGCAGAAGAGGATGAACTAATAGAAACAATGGCCAACATAATGAAAATTAAAATGATGGACAAAACTTTTTTTCCAAAAATTATGGTAGAAAAATGATTCATGAGGCTCATTAATACAAAAAATCATGGAAAAATGTTGAGGCCTATCAAAAATAAAAATAATCTAATAATGAAAATAATAAAATCTAATAACTAGACTTGGTATAGTTTATAAGTGAATGTGTGATTTACATTTTATAAAATGTAAATAGTACCTTAGTGAATTCAACTTCGGATGATGTTTGGGTCCTATATAATAGTTATATGAAACATGTGAATTTATTAAGGGACTTATTTGATGAGTTTCATTAAAAAATTGTGTTTTTTAGTAAATTAGGCATACAAAACAAGTTTACAACCTGAAGGAAAAATGAAAATTTGATTGAAGACACTAGGGACTCCATATTTCATACTCCATAATGTTCTATACATGCATAATTTTTTTTTTAAAAATATTATCCGTAGTGTTCATATGATAAAAAGGACACTCTATTATTTGGTATGATGGATAGGGTAATATCATAATTAAATTATAATTATGTATTTGTTTCGACTAAGTTTGAGGAAGGAAAGTTGTTGAAAATGAGAAGTAAACCTTTAAATTCAAGACAATTTGCTCATATTTTTAAAGGATTGTCAGGAAATATTTTATAGCTGAAATAAAATTATCTTCAATTCCTTCTAATTTTTTTGGTCTGAAATTCCTTCTTTTGTTCATCTTAATTACTTCATGTTATTCATGGAATAATATAATATAATGACTTGGATCTATTTTTTGAAGAAAAAAGATAAGCCCTTAAAACATTTAAAAAGTTTCACATAATGATTGAAAATGAAGCACAATCCCATATTGGGACATTGAAGAATTATAATGAAGATGAATTCAAATCAAATATGATTTAATCCTATCTCAATAAAAAAGGGATCAAGAATTATCTCATAGGCCCTTACACTCCTCAATCAAATGGAGAAGTTTAGAAGATGAACAAAGCATGATGAACATGTTTCAGGGAATGTTGTATTTTAAAGGATCTAATATCAATTTATAGTTAGAAGCAACTCAAACAATAGTCTATCTTTATAACAAGTCACCATAAAAAAACTCTTCAAATGAATCCTTCATATAATTTTTTTTATGGTCATCTTATTTCAGTGTGACATGTTTGGATTTTTTTATCCACGTGCTATGTATTGATTCCCGGGGATAAAAGGAAAATTTTAGACCAAAGGAGCAAGAAATGATTCTTTTTGAGATATTCAAAATCATCAAAGGGATAAATTTTTTTGGGTGAAAGTAAAAACTCTTTTCAAGTTAGTTTGTTATTTTTGTAAAACAATGAAAGACATAGCTATCATTAATTAAAAATTGTGTCAACTTGATAAATTTGCAAAATTTAATGTTTTCAAGGAGAATGATATGGATATTCGAAACAATGAGGGGAAAGGGGGGAACATGTAACTTGGAATAAATTTAATATATATTATCTCATGTCATTGAAAAATAAACTCCTCATGAGGAATAAATATAGACTTAATTATAAGATGAACACATGTTTCTAAAATAAATCAATAAAATGAAGAAGCTTCAAATAAATAAAATGAGGAATTTATTATTATATAAGAAACATAAAGAATATGAAAAAAGGTACACCTAGACATTAAAAGATGTCAAACTTGACAAAGTTTGAAAAAAATGACTCAAATTACACACATATCCACACATAAAATAGGAAAGTTCCTATAAGATATTTAAGATAAACTATTAAACATTAACCTTGGAAGACCATCCAAAAGAATAAATCAATAATGCTCTCAATTCATAACCAACTTATTTCAAACAAACTACAAATATTTATGCATATATAAAATTAATGGAAATTCATTATGATGCCTTGCTCAAGAAGGAAACTTGGGAGTTAGTTGATCCTCCACTTAATTGTAAACCCATTGGTTACAAATAGGTATTTAAATGTAAATAGAAAGCAGTTGGATAACTCAACAAACATAAATCAAGAATTGTCAAATTTTTATATGCACAAAAAGAAGTGATAGAATAAAAGGAAACCTTTGCACTAATAAAAAAATTGAATACTCTTTAGACTTTGTTGAACTTGACATAAAAAACCATGGAAATTTCATCAAATGGATTTGAAAAATGTTATTCTTAATGTTCATCTCAAATAAATGGTTTACATGACTCAATCATAAGTTTTTTTAGTTGACTACCAAGAACACAAAGTGTGAAAGATCAATAAATATTTATATATATTAACATAATACCCATGAGCATTGTATGACAATATCACTAAATGCCTTTTAATCATGAACTTCAATCATTTTTAATTTGAATATGCAATTATTTATCTCCAAAAATTTAACAAAATAATTGTATATGTGCATGATCTACTCCTCATATTTAATAATGAAAGGTAAATTGTAAAATTCAAATCAAAATTAATGAAAGGTTTTGAAAATATAGATTTAAGTCCCCTTAATTTTTATTTAGGTACCGAAGTGATTGAAAAACCTAAGTACATTTTCATCACACAACAGATGTACATTGGTGAAATTTGGAGAAAATTAAGATTAACACAATGTAAACAACTCAGTATTCCCATGGCAGAAAATTTAATTTCGCATCAAACAATACTACATAATTAAAAGATGCACTAAGTATTGAAATATCATTGTAAGACTAATCTATGTAACCATGATTAAACTAGACATTTTTTTAGGTGTTATTTCTAGTTTCATGCAAAAACTGAGAGAAAGTCACTAGTAGAAGCAAAGAGGGTTCTGTGATATTTAAATGGAACAAATAATTTTGAGCTAAAATTATCTAGGAAAGCTAACATCACATTAGTTAGATACTTTGAGTTATACTATGTATGTTTGTTTGAAAATGGGAAATCTAATTTAGATTTATTGATGATTTAAGGAACAATATTCATCACTTCAATGTAAAATATGTAGTTAGAAAAATAATTTTATACAAAATAATAAAAATATATGGTATATTGAAAAGAAACCAAAGAAATAGTATGGCTCAAAAGGTTTATTACAGATTTATAGGAAAAAAGGTTTTATCAACATCACTCATGGTTGATAACACTTGTACAATCCAAATTGTAATAAGTACAATATTTAATGACCAAAAAAAACACATAAACATCAAATTCCATTTTTTTAGGATTATTTAAAATATGATACTAAAAAATTGATACATTTTTAAACTATAAAGAAACAAATAAATATCTTGGCAAAAGTGCTTAGAAGAGAAAATTAAAAAAAAAATTCAAAGGCATGGTGTGTCTCACTATAAACCCTATGAATTAACTGGGGTAGGTAATATTATTGTACATAATCATAAATTTATCAATATTTTTCCTTGTGTAGAATCTAAGGAGTCATCTTGAATATGAAATTAATAGTCACATAGTTTATTATTTATATGTATTCTTGTATCTCATTTCATTGAATGAATATAATTTTTGTTTGCAAAAATTTAGTTTTCCAATTTATGCAATGCATTCTTAGCCTAAAATTTATGAGGTATTCTAAGTATTTATAAAATTTTTACTCTTTGATTGATTACAATCTACGATTGAGATCACTTTATAATTATTTGTATATTTTCAAAATTGTTTAATATTTATAGATTGTTATACTTTCTTTAGATGTTTTTATATTTTTATGTAAAAATTAAAAATGACAAAATAAACATATAATACATTTATTATTTATTATTAGCATGGTCAGATGTGTAAACATTAAATTTTTAGTAAGCAAAGAACTATACTTTTTTTCTATATAAAATAAAAATGAAGGCTTTTAAATAAAAAAATGCACCTTATCAATATTTTAAATTTTGTCAATTGTATAATGATTAATATTTTAATATTGTGTATATTTGTAATGGGATGTGGAGTTTCTCACAAAATGACAATGAGGATGAGGACAAGGAGAAGAGAAATAATAGAGATGATGAGGATGATAATGATGGAGACAATGAGGATGTAGAGCATAAGTATTATGATGTCATGGATAAGAATTATTAAATAAATATATATTTTATTATTTATTTAAAGACTTTAACAATATTTATTCTCATTCATTATGGTGGCTATAAAATTATATTTTATAACTTTATATTTGACCAAAAAATGACATTTTACTATATATAAAATTTCAATTTAGTTCTAATAAGTTATTTTTGCTACTATCTTTTATTTATATATTACTTTTAAGTCATATATTTATTTATTTTTATTTCAAAATAAATTTTATTATTTCATATTATTTATTTAATGTTATTTTTTAATTTGAAATGTATTTCATGTCACATAGTACTTGTTTTTTCCAATTAATATTTTACAATGCATCGAATTTTTTACAATTATCATTGCATTAAATATTTTAATTATATATAAAATAATTTTTATTTTATATATTTTTATTATTTACCCAAAAAATTTACACCATTTCTATTAATAAATGCAATAATGCTAATGCATAGGTATCTTATTTAATCTCTACATGTAGAAACATTTTATTTATATGCATTTTATCTATCTCATGATCAAATGCAACAATAATAGATAAAATAAAAAATAATTAAATTTCGTTTCAAAATAGGATAGCATGTCTCACCAAATTCATTTCCATCTACTTGCAATAATTCCTTCGCCACCATGAAATGCTTATACTTCATCTTCCCTTATCCATTATAGTTCTTATTGAAAACACAGTTGTAACATATAAGATTTTGTCTAGTATGTAAATCCACCAAGTCACAAGTATTATTCTTGTACAAAGACACCATTTCCTCCCTTATATACTTATTCTGAGACTTTATATCTATGTAAAAAATATATTACTTCACCATATTTGGGTCTTCATTAAAAAAACCTAATAGTAGGAATATAAAAATAAAAATTGATGTGTTATACCTTTAAACTATTTTGATCTGATCCAACCTGTATTTATTTTGATGTCCTCATGATCTTATACTAAATTTTGACAAGGAAATTTTATTCACATATTTTGAACTCATAATGTTTGGAGTCATAGTATCCTCTTATTGTAATTTTTTAACTCTTCATCTATATCACCATATTCAAATATATAATCTTAAATATATGTACCAACATACAACTTCTATGTTTCTTCTTTTGCATACTTGTTTGGATATTTTTATGTAGGATCCTTTCATACCTCCCTAAAGACTAATTGTTTTTTATATAGAGCACCCTCTTAATCTTAGAATTCCACATATTATATAATTTGACACCATTGTCATACCCAATATAGATTCATGTTGTAAACTTGACATTAAGTTTTAAGCTTTTATCCTTGAGGCTATGAGAATAAACATTGCAATACAAAATACACAAGTATCTTAGTTATATGTTCTTACCACTCCATGCTTATCAAGGAGTCTTTTAAATAAACCTTGATGTGGGTGATAATTTTACAAGGTAATAAGTACTACCCACTACTTCAACTAACTTTTTTATTTCAATACAAATAAATCAACATAATCTAAACCTTATTCATCAATGTCTTATTCATCCACTCTGTAACTCCATTCTATTATGGTGTATATGGATATGTATTCTACCTATTAATATTACTCTACCTACAAAACTTGTTGAACTATATTGAGCATTACTCATCACCATTATCCATGCACAACACTTTGATCTCTTTCTGTGATTGGTTATCCACAAGGGCTATGAACTCCTTGAATTTATTTAAAACTTAATAGTTATTAATATAAATTATATCTAGGTCGTATGAGGGTAGTCACATATGAAGGACACATATATGAAAAGCTTGTTCAATGTTGCAACCTTTACTAGTATAAACATATTATTTTGGAATACCTGCAAGATTATACTTACACACGAAATGTTTATACAAAACTTCACATGATTTTATTTATCCTAGATGAAATTTTCATAGATTTCAAATTCTAAGGGAAATTTATCCATCCCTTTAACCATATCCTTAGCCCAAAATATGCACAAAACTTTATCACTAGTATGGTCTATACCTTGGTGCTAGAGAATTTTTTCCTCAATTAGAATAAACACATGCATTCCTACATTATCCTAGGCCTCCAAAAACATAATTTTGTTATATGTGCTATTTATTTCATTTGCATCAATCCTGAAAAATATTTATGTGTGCATGCCCCTTACCAACACCATGGATTCACATACCATTTTGTACCCATCATTATTTAATGAGACCTATATACCAACATAATTTATATTTCTAAAAGATATCAGATTAAATGTACGGTAAAAACCCTACAAAACACCTAAGAGATTCTTGAACATCTCATCATTATATATCAAATTCACATTTATTCTACCCAAGAACTTGTAGGCTGAGTTGTCTCTAAGAAGTACATCACCACCATCATAATCTTAATATTTTTAAATCACTCCTTCACATGATTTATATGATAGGAGGATCCATATTCAATTATCCACACATCATTACATGCATGAGAGTTTGAAGCTATGATATATGTGTCTCCATCTCCATATCCATGTGTGGATATATTTTCACTTTAGGATTATATAGTATCTGATGGATTTCCCTTATCCACCCTTTATATTATGTATTCATTATTTGAGTGCCCTATCCTACCATAATTCTAGAACTTCTTTAATGACCTTTTAGAAGTCTTAAATATACCCTAGCCATAGAGCACTTATCCATGCTATTTCACCTTTGTTTTTATTATGAGTTACATCACATTTCAAAGTATCATCTATATTATAACTTTCAATATAATTATGACTCTTCCCCTATGTAAAAAAATGCAACAACATTTCCTATTTTTAGATCTGATTTATTACTATTGATTTCCATCACTAGACTATCTGATAAGTTAGGAAATGATCACAAAAATATGATACATTCTTATTTATCATTCATGGTGACTTTGATGGATGACAATTAACTCACCATATTTTTTAAATCATTAAATATATCAATAATTAAGTCATCATCACTCATTCATAATGATCATAACTTCTTTCATAATAATTTGTTTTTAATTTATTTTTAGTGATCATAAATTCATTCATGATAATCACTACAATGTTCCTAACTTGTCGTAAATAAGCTTTAAAAATTTTAGTAACACTAAATCTAATAGACATTGTCATTGATTCTTGTATATATGATATCAATCCACTAGTCTCTATCAACTAACAGGTCCTTCCCTTTGAGTTTCATTATTTTCCCATTTGATTTCTCAATTTCTATGCTCATTATTAAAGTCATTTTGTTTTCAAAATATTCTCACATGATAACTACCACTTAATGGAAATAATTTATCCAAGGTTACTGTAAATATTAAAAAACTTACAACCAAGATCTAATACTAGATGTTGATAATTAACTTCATTTATAATAATCAAACACAAATGATAATTGTAGTATATGAATCTAACATAGACAAAGATGATAACAGGTACATAGAGAAACAAAAAAGTTCACCTTAGAAGATTATTTTGGGTAAGAATCCCAACATAATAACCTTCTTGACTATAACATAAATCAAACATTCCTACATTTTTATAAAATGATCCAAATTTATACAACCTTCATGCAACATCTTACTATGTATTATAATGCACACACTTGACCATGTGTATTAAAAGTTAAAAAAATTGTTACACATTTGTTTGAGCACACATGAGTCAATCTAATTTCACATATCCCTCATTAAAATAACCATACCTCTATCAATAAACTTACTTGTATGGTTTGCATATTAGAATAATCTGCATTCACCAACAACTATGCCAAGTGATTAACGTGTAAAAATCCTCAAAATGTCTATTTTACATTTCCACCTAGACATTTATAACATATTTTAAATATATTATATTTTTTTAAGACAACATTTTAAATTCCTTGAGATAACCTCTCATTCCTTTCCATGTTTCACAAGTCCTTATAACACCTTATTGTAATTCAACCACTACATTTTACATATTAACCTCCCAATGTGTAATGAAACTAAGAAACATATATTTTGAAAATATATCATCATTCCCACACTTTGGAATTATCACATAACTATTAAATGAAGTACTCACACAATATTACATATTCATTCTAGCTTTCAAAAGTAACTTGTGTAACTACAGCTCACGCAAAACACTTTGCACAAAAACTAGCTTGTGCACAATTATCATTATGTAAATTCATAAAAATTTGATACCTTTCAAAAAAAAACATACAAGATGACATATAAAAATTATGTATCCTTATCATGAAAACTATAAACACTACATGCAACATAAATATACTAGTAACATAGTAAATAAGATATTGTCTTGATTAAAATCCATATGTGAAATATATATATATATATATATATATATATATATATATATATATATATATATATATATATATATATATATATTGCCATGGTTTCATTATTAATTTACATTGCATGCTTAATTTTATCATATACATGCATTTTTTATTCCTAATTATAAAATTTATCGATTTAAATTTTTTAAAATATAATGCACTAAGTATCAACTCACATTTTTATGGATTTAATCAAGTCACTTGATAGCTTTTCCATTGCAAACATTTCATTTGCAACTAGTTTCTCGATGGTGATTTATTTTTGAAAAATAAACACCTCCATGGTTTTTAACAAGTCACTTGATAAGTTTTTTGTATGTCTTTTTTTTATAATGATTAATGTTTACTAGTATTTTTAATAATTCTATATAAAATTTCCTTTCCATATTTTTTATTTTTTTATTTTTAATAGTGTAGCCCCAAATGAAAAATTATTTATGGTAAGGATTAAAAAAAAGAGGTTTTCATCTATTTATATGTTCCTTGTTCGTTCTCAAAATAAAAAAACTAAAATCAATACAAGGGTGGTTAAATATTGTTATTTAAATAGACTCAAAATGTTAGTCCAAAGGTCTTGTGAGTAAAGGAAACACATATAAATGCAAACGAAGAATTGTAAATTAGAACTAAAATAAATAAAGAGTTATTATAATGTTGGATGATTAAAAACATAAATTAAATATGTTATTTAAAAATTATGTATTCCAAAGAGAAAAACCAATCTTATATGTTGCAATCTCTATTATTATATGTTGTAGGTTGCCATCAACATCCACTATATTGATGTCTAAGATAGCAAGTATCTTCTAACTTATGTAATATTTGATGTATATCAATTATGACTTATGATATTATATAATTTAAAATATGTATGTAAAAATGAATAAATTTCAAATTCACCATGACCAAAGATGATGTAGGTACATCGCAGGAGCAAATCAATATACATCATTTATGTATTACTGACAATAGTTTTATGGAAAAGATCATACTAAAATGAGTGTAGATAGATAATAAATGGATTTTTATCATAAATAAATATTTCATGAGTTATTTATGTATGATTTATACACAAAATGATGCTTAAGGTGTTATTCTAGTGCATAAATAAACCATTTTGGTACAAAGTGCAGGGATACACATATAAGTTTACTTGTAACACTCAAATGGGAATTCAATAGGTCTGACATGGATTCCAAATCACTTTCAAAATTATGCATTACCATAACAATTTAAAATTAAATACTTTAACATCAGATGTGGGAACCCATTTATCAAGGATATAAATGAGTAAGTTTGGAATTTTGACAACATGATTGCATTCTAATCCACACTAGCCTATTCAGACTATACATCTAGGTGGATAATTCATTAATTGATTATTAATATTATGGTTGAATTATTCATAGGAAACAATCTTCAACTTATTAAAATCCCTATAAAAAGGGGATAAGAGGTTCGTTCTTAGAACTATCAAGAAATAAATGAAAATCTACCAAAACTTTTACTTAACTATGGATAGAGAGGTTGAGAGAGACAAGGCATGAGAGAATTGCTTTTTGTAATCTGAGTAATTGATTATCTTAAAATTGAAGTTGCCTATAATAACTCTATTACAACATAACCTATTACTCATATGAAATGGGATATTTTATATAACTCTTTTCTATAATAATATATTAAGTTTTTTTTTTAAATTCACTTGTGTGTGGAGTGTGTAATAGATACAAGATTGAGATAATCATTCATTGTGTGGTTAGGATTTTCTTCATTAGGAACCTAAACCATGACCTACACTATTTTGTTGTAGAGAATGTTTTAAACCCTTCTAAGTAATAACAATGTATTCCTATGTATGATTATGAGCATATGGATTACAATAATAGAGCATAAATTCAAAGGAGAAGATGTTTCCAAAGAGAGCTACTGGCAAAGGTGTAGTACTTATAAGCATAAAATAAAGACTATAATATATACTAGATATATTGTGTGTTATGAAAACATGCATATATGTCATTGAGGGTGAATGATGGCTAGGATTCATCTAAAACATGGTGAAAGTGATTAATTCACTTCTATATTGGCTCAGGGATCATTTCTATATATTGTGTAGCCACGTGTCATAAATTGATATAATATGGCCTCATTAACATCAAACTAAGAATGTATTTATCCCTTTATTTTGTTTACACAAATAGATACATGTGGCTACTTAATTATACCTCACAATCCTTGAGACTTCTTTGCTCTCAACGTGAATGTCAATGAACTATGCAGATCCAAGAATTTATTAAATCTAATTTGCACTCTCCCTTTTCTAAATAAGTTTTCTACTTCATATATCTTGTAACCATGTAGTGATATCTCATAAACTAAGTACTTTTAGGCTCTAAGTCTTTATTTACCTTTGGATTTGATGACATCCAATGGTATCGAAACATATGGTAGTCCTTGATTTCTTCACAGTCATAGGCTCACTCAGTCTTGTAATATTTCATACTTCTTCATCCAATGTTCATAGATCCATTCAAAAATTAAATCGAATTAATATCTTTTTATGTCCACACATTTACCTATGAAATGAATTAACCTGACACAATTATATTTACAAACACTAATAACATGCATATATCAGTTAATTAAACTTATGATATCAAATAAGACATTTTAAGTTACTCTACATTTCAAAACAACAAGTATGATATGGAGAAAAATAGAATGTGTGTACCTAATTAATGACACTCTCTTATTTATTATTTCTTATTTAATTGGCCATAATATAACCATAGTGAGATACTAGGTAAGAAGGTGATTTCTTTCCATGTTTTACCCAAATATCCTCATCTTAAATTTGCAAAAATCCTATAAGTTGAATTTAATGAATCCTCTTACTAGTCAGTCCATAAAACCACATTGAAATCAAAAAAATTGGCTGAAGTTGTGTGATCCTACTGAACAACAACATGAGTATCTTTCCTCTCCTTGTTTTCATGATTTCTTTTTCATTTATTTATAAACATTCACTCTACAACTAGCTTTCCTAATTTTGATTTCATTTTTCAAACCAAACACCTTCATGGATTTTAAAAATTCAATTCATAGCTTTGATTTTGATAGAGAATAATAAGGGAAAAGGGGCCCTTAACCTATGGTATAAAGGATCTAGTAGGCAGGTCAAACCAAAAAATAAAAATAATTATCTAAGAAAACAAAAGGAGACATGAAAAAATATCCAAAAATACAAACAGATACAATGCTAACAATATAGCTACAAAATTAAAATCCATATAATGGAAGCCTAAAAGATTCACAAAGAATAACACTACCCAATAACATGAATACCATGTAAAGTATTCTAAGAGTGAATGATAAAAGGACCTCTATGGAAACACTCATGGAAAGTAGGGGGAAATCCACCACCAAAAGCATATGAATCCAACTTTGAAACTATCCTTCATGAACTTATCCAAGACCACTACTTTGAAAAAATATATGAAACTACCATGACATATAAACCCAAGATAAACACCCCAACTTATCAAATATTTATAATCATAAACCAACCATTGAAAAAGAAACATAAAAATTTATGAAGTAAAACACAGACAATGTCCAACCTCAAAAAAGAGAATTTTTTCTTACAAATACTCCAAATAACATGAACCATAAGTCCAAAAAATATTTTCTAATCTATGGAAAAAAATAATCAACACAACACTTCAACCAAGGATTCTCAACCTCATCAACCCCATTAAAACCATTGCTATTATCAAAAACAAAACTTGTTAAAAAATATAAATAACCATAATACCCTCTTATGAAAAAGCCCTGAGGAGAGGCCAAATTCCATAACGATTCAAATGGGAAGTTTTGAATAGGCCAAGTCATTCCTAATTAATTTACTACATTGTTTATAAGTAGGATGACCTTCATAATTATAAACTTAATTACGAATAAGGTGGAGAGTTTCAAAGTTAGCAAATAAATATGCTAGAGAGTTAGTCTCACAATAGTTATTGGATAAATAAATATCCTCAGAATAAAGAATGACTTGGATAATATATTAAATGATTGAATTGAGTTTCCAATGATAAGTTATTCTCAATTTAACAACAAGGATGATCAATAGCAAATTTCCTCCCATAATAATTTTCCATAAATTAGACTCAATAGTAATTCTAAATCCTTTGAGAAGGGTTGTACTTTAGTTAAATTATTTGAAGACCATGGAATGTTAAAGCCATAATAGGATAACATTTGTCCCTAATTATCTCTAAATATACCTCCTTCTCCAAAAAGACTTTGGTTACCTTTAGATTCCAAATCAAAATTTAGATTGATGAAATTATCACTTGAGGGCTTATAATAATCCATTACCTTTTTTTGATTTGAGGATGTTGGTTGAAGTTATTTTTAAATAAATTTCATTCTAAGAGAATATGACATTCCTCTCCAGTTATTTTACTTTTAAGATGTGGAAGTTTAGCCATAAAATTATCCTGATAGAGTGCCTCAATTTTTAGAGTAAGAAATTATGTTGAAAGGGAAATGTCAGTAAATATTATATTTTTCATTTCCTTCCATATGCTCCATATGATTAAAAAAAAGATCATTGACAAAACACATATGAGTTTATCTCATTCTTCCTTTTTCTAATTAATCAAAAGTTCCTAAATAGAGTCTACTACCACCCACAATATGTTCATTTTCTTATAGACCCAAGACCAATTCTCAATGAGAAATTACAATGAAGGAGGTCGTGGTTTGGAGTTTTAGAATTATTCGTATAGAAGATGTAGCAAGATGGCCTCTAGAAACCCATCCCTTTAATTCATTCCTTGAAAATAAATTTCTTGTCCATGATAAACCAAATATTTAAATTATCTTTAGTAATCCCCTAAGGGATTTATAATAATTTCACTATCCATATTGGGGAATTTATAATAGAGATCAACTTATTATAGTCTTTTTTCACAATAAAAAATCATGAATGGTCTCCACTCTATTTTAACCCATCAACCCCATGTGAGCTACTAATGTGGTGAGAGTTTGGGAAGTTGTAAGAATAAATTAGAAGATCAGAAGTATGGTTAAAATTAAAAAGACTTGAATTTTTCCATCTTTTGTGAGTTTCCCAAACACTTTGATTTTAAATTTAATGATTAAAAATGAGGGGTATTGACCAATTTGAAAAGTAATATTATAAAAATTTTAAGGAGGGATTATTGTAGACAAGACCTACACTAGACTAGGTATCCTTCCAGAAGTTAACAACTCTTCCAAAACAAATTCCATCAAAGGGGGTTTAAAATAATGTTTCTTTTTTTTCCAACAAAATTTTGTTTATGAAACCCATACATCTAATGATCTATATTAAAAATATGTGAAATATCATTTACACCTTCAAGAGACTTTCTTCAAAGCAATAAGGTCTAAGTGTTATCTTTATTGTGATAGACTCTCCATATACTTTTTTCTCCCAAAACTTCAATCATACTAAAAAATCATTATGATTTCATATCCCCCTTTTAATTTATTCAATAACACCTTTTACCATTTAATTAAATATAATTTTATTGGACTCAAAGGAACTATTCCACATAATGTTAGACAAGTCAGATTTAACATTACCTTGAGTTTTTGAAACTAACATCATATAGATT
Source organism: Torreya grandis (assembly GCA_037957365.1). Classification (NCBI taxonomy): domain Eukaryota; kingdom Viridiplantae; phylum Streptophyta; class Pinopsida; order Cupressales; family Taxaceae; genus Torreya; species Torreya grandis. The sequence goes on along the minus strand of JARHVA010000214.1, from coordinate 2,238,619 downwards.
GTTACTTATTTAAGGAAAATTTTAATTAATTTTATTTTTAATTTCCAAGAGATTCATTTAACTTTCCAATAAGCCAATTTATTTTTAAGGTTATGCTATCCCAAAATTATTTTTTCAACCAACCATAAAAATGGGGATCCCCAAATATTTGCTTGGAAGAAACCTAAACAAAATCCTAGAATTTGTTTAATATTTTTTTGTATTTAATGTGAATTTTTTAGTAATATAATGTTACATTTAAATATGTTAACCTCATGACATAAATCACACTGATATAAATCAAGGATTATATTCAGTGCTCAGGCTTCTTAAATACAAGCAGAGTTTCACATAACAGTATCATCCACAAACATCCCAAGAGATAAGTTCAAATTTTATATAATGTTGAGGTCTCTAATGATGTTTAACTATTTTTCCACTGAGAATAATGTACCTAGGGCCTCTACCATGATGATGAAGTGGTAGGGTGAGATAGGATCTCCCTAATGGAAACCTCTCAAAGAATTAAAAATTTGGTTGGGACTCTATTTATAAGTATTGAAAACATAGGAGTTGAGACACAAGAATTAATATTATTAAATCAAGTCTCTAAGAACCCAAAATTGTTAAGGATTTTGAAAATAAAGTTCCAATTTAACCCATCATAAGCTTTGATTATATCAATTTTGATTATCATAGTCAATTCCTTCTTAAATTTATCTACGTGAATTAGCTCATGCAATGTAACAACACCATCTAAGATATTTATTATTTAGACAAACCCATATTGTTGTTCTAAGATAATAAGAGTAAGGAGGATTTATATAATATTAGCCAAGGCTTTTGAAATAAAATTTTAGATGGTGTTACAAATGTGCTATGATTATGAAGTTATCTAAGGAATATACATTAGCTTTCTTAGGGATTAGAGCTATGAAAGTTAAATTAAAATCCTTCAATTTTTTTCAAAGATCTGGATTTGATTAAAACATTAAGAATATAATTTTTTACAATTTACCAAAACTGATTGAAAAATCCCAAACAGAATCCATCAGGGCTCAAGGTTTTTTCATTATCCATACTCCAAAATATAGATTCAATTTATTCCTCTATGAAATGCCTCATTAACTCAAAATTCTATTTATTATTGATAATATTTGGAAAAATATTTACAATTTTTTATTTCTCCATAATAAAATTAGGGGGTGGCAGGAAAACTTAAGTAAGTTTTTAATGTAATAAGCTACCTCTTTTTAATCAATTACAAATCCTTGGTATAAGGACCATTACTAGTTTTGAATTTGAAGGTCCTATTTAAATTACATATAGTCAAAGTAAATTCGTGAAATAATTGTGTTATGATATCTTTATTTAAGCCACCACTTTATAAATTTTTATTTCTAAAAAATATATTCATTAACCAAAATTGAGTTGAGCTTTGCACTTTAAATATTTTTCCATATGAAGATAGGTTCTACCATGACTAACCCATTACAATTGGTATTGGAGGCTTTGGATATTTGATTCAATGTTAGAATTTTACCTAAGAATTTTCCCAAAGATTTCCTTATTCCATTTTAAAAGGTGTTGTCCAACAATTTCATGCTTACATGAGCTAAAAAAAAATAAAAATTGTGATGCCTCTGGGGGTTTGCTCCTTCCATCAATATTTCATAAGCTATATTATATTTGGTTCCTTTAGCCATATCAATTCAAATCCAAATGTCATGCCATTTGGAGAACCATCTCTGTTGATTATGATGGAAATAGGCAAATGGTAAGACCATAATATTTTTATAATTTCCAATTGAATAATACAGGGTTAATTTAACCAATGATTAGAGACCAAAAATATTTCAATTCATTTAGAAATGTTACCAAAAATAACTCTTTTGTTAGGCCAAGTGAAGGATCTAGATTTAGGATCAATTTCCCAAAGGTTATTTTCACACACAAACTTGATGAAACATAATTGAAATTTAGTATTTATCTATACCCCCCACTTTTCTCATGATTTCTCAATATACAGTTGAATTCTCTAGTAAGCATAAACTATTCATGTGTAAAAGAGTTCAACCCCATTGAAATTTCCTTCCACATTATGTATTCAATAAAAAGGAAAAAGGGATTATAATATTAAAATATAAAAAATGACATATACTCATCAAGGCTATAGATTTTAATGTAGATCTAGTTTCTACTGATGTAGTACTAATTTCTATTGGAGTCCATAATTTAACAACTTAAGATTTCCTAAAGATGACACATAGTCCACTTGACTATCCATCAGCTCCAATTGAAAATAAAGCAAATATTTTATCAAATTTAGAATGCTTTTATAAACACTAAACTTCATGAACCTTAGTTTGTTCAAGAAAAATTAAATTTGGGATATGGATTTGAAGTTGTCTCTTGATTAGCCAATAATAGCCATTCACCATAAATTATAACTTATCATAATCAACTTGTTTGACCCAAATGTGGTCACCAACCACAAGTTCAATATATTTTACCAAAAGAAATTTCAAGTTAAGAGTAACACACAATCTAACACATTTACCTCCATATCTATTCAAATTTTTAGGTTCATTATGTAGAAACGATCCAAATTAAGGTCCAATATGATACAAGACATAGCCATTGTTGAATTATAAATGTAGACCAAAAAGTTTTATCCAAACTAGAGTGCACAAAAGTTCCAATTTAGAAACATCAAGACCTTTTTCAAATAAAATGATTAATACCAACATTTTTAAAAAACCAAGGTCCTTACCCTGCAACGCCACCCACACCAACCCCCAACAACCCCCCCCCCCCCCCCCAATGAAAAAAAAATATCTATCTTATTTATTACATAACATGACAATAAATAAAACATTTTGGAGGTAGGAAAAAGATAAGGGAAGATCCATTTTCCAAATTATGGAATCCCAAATAATCAATTCCTTTGAAGATAGATAGATACCATTGAATTTCCCAAAAAATGACCTTGATTCTAAGACATCTACTTCCTTTTCCATGATTTGTAGATCTAGGTTAATGGTAGGTCTAATCAAGTTCATCTTCCAACATGTCCTTGATTTTATCCCCATAGCTAATAAATTGGTCTATTTATTTATCTAATTTTCATATTCGATAGCAGTTGAAAACCCTCTTTTTGCTTTGATTCCTTTTAAAATTTCTTGATTTGATTTTACATCAATTCTTCAATAAAAGTCTAGATCAAGGCCATAATATCATTTATCTCATGTATTTATTATGATAATTTCATTGAGGAAAAATAATTTTGTTTTAAGACCATTTTATCCATTGCAAAGACTTCCTTCTCCATTGTTGACATTATTTTATATATTCCCTAGGGATAACACCTGAAATGGGCCACACACAAAAACTAAAACAATTAAAACTAAATCAATGAGAAATGGTGAGGTCCTCCTTAAATCACCTTATTTCCCTTATAAATCCATCTCTTCAAAATCAAAGCTAGGTAGAATTAGAAATTTATTTGCCAAAATAAAAATGAGCACCAATGGTAAGAATGCCAAACAGGACAAAACTCCACTGTTGACTTCCTCCATCTTAGATCGATGGCATCAATCACTTTGAAATTTATTACATATTTAAATTTTGGAGGCATATTCTATTCTCCAATTAAGATCTGTCTATTCTTTCAGAAAGATGACAATACCTAATAGCACTCATTCTAATCTTTGTTCCATATCTTATAATATAATGTCTGTAACCTATTTCTAGTGTTTACCTTCTTGAATAGATTAATATTTATATTTTGATATCCATGTTTATGAATGTGTTTGGCATTAAAATGTGACAATCTACTTTTGGATTGGGCAAATTGAATCATGGATATGGAAGTTGTCATTTTCTTTTATGCTTGGTGATATATTCAACCAAAGGAAAGCCACTACTTTGAGATAACTTTATTTAACGATATATCTTACATTTTATAGATGGCTAACCATTTATTTTGGTACAATAGGTAAAAATCACATGGAATCATGGAATTACATACAATGTCAACATATCAACCCATATTTCATAAATTAACATATAGCTGATTATAATGATGAGAAAGCATGCATATAAATTGGTGAGTTCCTTCAGTCAAAAAGCCATGAGCAAGGTGCATCCATATCGTCAAATTAACCCAGGTCATAATATTATATTTAACCACTTGACTCTTTATGTTAGGTACATCGAGGTATTTGTACCCTAATGAATGGATATAAGCAACCATCATCCTCACTAGTCAGGGTATAACCTTTTAGTCCTTTATTTTTGACCGTATAGAGTTGTGATCAATGTAAACTATAATACTATCATAATTTCCTAAGATAACTTTGTTTTAAGTGGTCAATTAAAAGATTTGTTTTATATGTATTCTTTAATAATGATTGATTTTAGTATCCATTTTATTAATTTAATATAAAATTAATTTTTATTAAATTATTTTTTAGTTTTTAATAGTAGATTTTCAAATGAAAAAGCATTTATGGGAAGAAAAACTGGTAAAGAGGTTTTCATCTATCATCCTTATATATATTATCTCTTTACACACACATAAAAATAATTGTTATTTAAATATTTTTATTTAAATATGATCAAAATATGAGTCCAAATGTTTTGTGAGTAGTAAAAAATCATATAAATGCAGATCAATAAATAAAAATTAGAAATGAAATTAGTTAAACCTATGCAATAAGAGCTATTATAATGTTGGAAAAATAAAAAATTAAATTAAATATATTATTTGAATTATATACCCCATCTCTATAATAAGAAGGGATATTAATATTATATCACATCCTCTATGTTTTTTTGATAGATACTAGGGTTAATCTGTCTTGAGCCCTATATTAAAGAAAATGCCAAATGACAAAGATGATGAACCATCAACCATAGGATTAAAAACCCATGGAAGGCATGACCATGGCATCATATAAGATGCTATAAGACAAAAAAACTAAAAATAGATCAAAATAAAAACTTTCTATACACAACTAAGTCTCTCCCTTATTCACTTTATTTTCAGAGCGAAGTATCCTGGCAAGGGAATTAAGAATGAGACATCTTTTTTTATTAATTCTTACTATATTCCAATCTTAATATTTACAAAAAATACATGAATCCACATTAAAATAAATACACCTATCCACTAAATAGAATCTAAAGTCTTTATTCCTGCAAACTAGATCCAAAATACTATTCTTAATTGACCCAATATCTTTAGAAATCTAAGGTGGGGGCATAGCATGAGCCAAACACATTGACGGGTCATCCTCACAAATGGTTTATGAAATTACACTTGATGGAAAATTAGGATTGTAGTCTATAAAAAATGTAATAATATCATCACATTCCTCCTCCCACCTTGAAGAATCCACTTTGTGCTTGGATCTATGACAAGATGCAGATAAATGACTAGATTTGAAGCAATTATAACACCTGAAAGGAAGCTCCTCATAATCAAGTGCTTGAGAATAGAAATGAATATTAAATTTAAACTAAATTATTACTAAAAGGCCCTTATAAATATCCAAACAAATTACAATCTCATCAAATGTTAAATAGGATAAATTTGAGGTAGAAGCATCAATTTCAAACATATCACCCAAGGTTCCACCAATAGACAACATATAAGAATACGACCAAAACTAGAAAGGAATATATGGAAGTTGAACCTAGATGGGTTTGAGAGAGAGGTTTCAATCAAAGGATTAAAATTAGGGAGCTAAGGTTTCAAAAGGAGGAAGTGTTGATCACACCTCCAAGATTTGGGCTGAATGATCTTATCATAATTACAAGACTATCAAAAACTAAAATGAAAAAATCTTTGGCACAAGGGTAAAGTTCCATACTGTCCTCCAAAAAAGTCTACCATAAATTAGATATCAATTGATGAAGGCCCATAAAGTTATGCCAAAACCTATCAAATCTACACACTAAACCCCTTGCTACAAACCATTCTTCATTTTGAAAAATAACCTCAATAACTAATGAAACAAAAAAATAACAAAACAATAAAATTAAAAATAGATCTAGATTTGAAACAATACTCAAAATTTAGATTTTACATGCAAAAATTCAAAAAAAAACTCAAATCTAAAAAAATGTCTATTTTTAGCAGCCACTATTTTTAGTAAGTTTCACATACAAGCATGTGTGGATCTATAAAACTCCCTAAATACTATAAACACTATAATTATCCTATGATATGAAATTCAACTAAAATTCATGCCCATTTCTAAAAAGATAAAATTTCTAAAAATAGAAAATTCCCAAAATAATCATTCAATGTTAATTTTAAACAAACAGATGATCATGTATGGCCTCCAAAAAATATATAAATCAACTCTAAGTGGATAGAGAGACTTAATATATCATCTAAATTTTTGAGAGAGTTTTTTTGACATGTGGAAGAGCTCAAACAAATCTACGGGTCAAAAGTTATGGCCTTTGGAAGATTGGCCTATTTTTTCTGCATCAAGACCCTCCTTAAAAGAAAAAACTAGTGGATCCTTCATAGTGCCTATATTTAAATCCACTTGTTCCATGGATTATCCACTAATGGCATCACTTGATCATAAGTAAATCCTATTACATGTGAGACATTCCTAATAATGGAAGATAAAATAGCTGTATCAGCAAGATTTTATATCAAACTCACTTTAACAACCCCAATGCTTTCCTTGCCTATCAATTATATTTTATTTATTGGAAGATGAATCTCCTCCTTACCATATAATTCATCATACAATCCATCACTTATTAAAGGAACCCTAGCAGTAGAGGTATTCACAATCTTCATCCATCGCTTATCTTACCTAACATTAGATTAATAATGTCCCATGATTTGTATTATTGAGTGTTGTATGTTTTCATTAATGCCCACTTTAAATAGGTTTACCTTGGAAATTAATGGTATTTATGTTCACCTTTAAAATATATTTGAAACATTATCAAATATCTTATGATTGATTCTAGAGTATTGATGTTTATTATGTATGCATCAAGAGGTCTTAAAATCTTAATATTAGATGTCTTTATCTCATCTAAAATGCAGTCTATGTAACTTGAAAATAAATTTCCTTGAAGATAAGATGAAATGAGATCTTAAATCCTATCAACATTTTTAAAGGATTTCAAGTATTAATATATTTCATACTCTTTTTCTAGTTACAATTTAGGATTAACATTTTTCAAATTATCTTTAGTTTTATAATATTATTTATGATTAATGAATAGATATTAATTTAATCATATGTTTTGGGTTTTTTCTAAAACTAATAAAAAATAATAAAATACATCTATAATATAATTTTAATTTATGATTAACAAGATCAGATACATAGAATTTAAAATTATAACTACTTAATAAGCATATTGATCTTATTTGTTTGTTATTATTTAAATTCGTATTGAATATTTTCCACTAAAATAAGATAAAATATATTAATATGTTCCTTTAACAATTGTTTTATTATTAATATTTCAATGTTATATCTATTTTTGAGGTGATGTATAGTTTTCCATAGAATAACAATAATGATGAGGACATAGATAATAAAAATGATAATTATAATGAGGGCGATGATAATGAATATTGATGATGGAGAGGAGGGGGGTAAAAACGGTACGGGAAATATAAATTAAATAAGTATATGTATGTGTGTGTGTGTATATATATATATATATATATATATATATATATATATATATATAATTTTTATTTTAAAACCACTTTAATAATATTTATTCTTTTTTTGGGAATTTATTAGCTTTTATCTAGTCACCTTGATAATTATTTTATATTTTTTTGAAATTTTAGTACTATATATAAAATTCTAATTATATTCTCTAATGTTAATTTTATTATTACATTTAATTTTATATTATTTATATATCATATATTTAATTACACTTATTTCGATACATTTTTTATTATTTTTATATTATTAATTAGTGTCATACTTTAATTTTAAATATATTTTAGGTCCTATAAACATAATTATTTTTTATTCAATTAATGTGCTTCAACACATGACATGTTCTAAAATTATAATTACATTAAATAATGTAATTATATTAACAAAAATTTCTATTGTATAAATATTTCTTATTTGAAAAAAAATGACACCATATTTATTAAAAAAACACAACCATGGTAATGGAATAAATAAATAGAGTTTGTCATATAGTTCAAACAACTTATCCCTTAAATGTAAATTCAAATTTATTATTAGCCGAACATTTATACATTTTGAATTTTCAGACACACTTTTATGACACATGGACAGATTTATCCCCCCAAAAAATAATCATTGATGCAATGTGAATCAAACATAGGGAAAGATATTTTATACTATTGTAACATAAAAAAATAAAGAGAAATAGTATTTCCATAATCTATGTGAATAAGTGAAAATAGCTTATGATATACCAGTACCTATGTGTGGCATTCCTGGATATGAAGAATGATCCAAAGTCTTCATACAATTATATCCATAAGTTATTTTAACTTAGATAAAATTTGTTTAGTGCCATAATTTTTAGCATATACTACATCATAAATGATGTCTATGATACAAAGATCAATAATGTGCATGCACGTGTGCACACATATACAACATAAAACTTATGAATTTGGGGACTTTTATACTAGTTATATGCATAACTAAGTAAACCAATTGTAGATATTGTAGTTGTTACATGAGAGATAATTTTGATTATCAAAATTGTCAAAGCAGATGAAATAAATGTGTCTTAAAAAAATTAAATGAATGTCACATATCTTACCTTGAGTGCCTAAAATTGATTAGTATTCCATTTTTTATATCTCTCCACAATTTTTTAATTTCATAGAGCAAAGAGATGATGTCAAGTGATGAAATTGACCACTATTTGAGAGTACCACTAGAAGCACATTAGGGCTCAATTTTGATCTTATTTTATTTTATAAGATACAAATTTATTCTTATGAAAACTTGTAACATGATATATAAGACAAACTTAAGGAAGGATACATTAATATATTTGTTGTATTAAAATTCCTTACAAAATTAATAGAAAATATTATTTTAAGTGTGGAAATACATGGTATCTCATTTTTGATTGTTCGATAATCATAAAGAAATAAGGGTATAAAATAAAAACCTACAAAAGTTCTATAAAACTTGTGTATCCTCAACATGAAATCCATGAACACTACATCCAACATAGACATGCTAGTTCCCCAATGAAAAATAAATTTCCTTGATTAGAATTTATATGTGTAGTTTATATTTCAAGCCATATTTTTATTATTAGTTTTATATTTCAAGTGTAAGGGGATAACATGCATTAATTGTTCCTAAAATAAGATTTATCCACTACAAATATTAAAAACATAATACACTAATTAGGATTTCAACTTCTCCATGTATTTTAACATGTCACTTGATAGTTTTACAATTGTAAACATTTTAAATCCAACCAAATTTCCTAATGGCAATTGTCTTTAAAAAAAAAACACCTCCATGGATTTTACCAAGTTAATTGATAGATTTGTTGTATATATATATTTTAATAATGACTAATTTTTATTAACCTTGTTATTAATTCAATATAAAATTTAATTTATTTATTACTTTTAATAGTAAATCCCCCAATGGAGAGGCAAAATCAAGTGGTAAATATATTTTCATATATTTATTTGTTTTGTATTCATTATCCAAATTATATTTTTTTAAATAATAAAACTATAGTTAAATATTTGTATTTACATATACTCAAAATGTTATTCCAAACGTCTTGTGACTAAAAAAATTTAAAAAAATGTAAATAATAAATCATAAAATAGAATTGAAATAAGTTTTTTTTATTAAGGATAAAGGGGAGGTTTTTTAACTAAGGACCTCATACCTTAGAAGACAATCCAAACACGAAAAGGCAACATGATGCCCAGAAACAAATGAGAAACTAGAAAGGCATATTGATGGCCCCAAACCAACTAAAAGTAGCCCAAGAACATATAAATAATGGGTTTTGTAAGGAACAAACCCAAAAATCCTAAAATGCAACAACACAGTAGAGGCCAACCATCCAGATCAAACAATAACTACTGTGACACCCATTAAAAGAAGAGAGTCTTTCTTTCTCAATTTTTGGATTGAGATGTAATAGACATATTAGATGAAGATGTTTCCTTTTTACCTCTTCTTTTCTTCCCTTTTAATAACTTCCACTCTTTCCCCTCCTTTTAATTTCGTAATATGGGAATGGATAACTCCAAAGCTACCTCTGAACTTTGGTTTGTATGTACTTCTATAGGACTTACCCTAGTAGGCATGTTAAAAAAAAATTTGAAACATTTCTCTTCATGAGTATAAGAAGCCAACATATGATCCTTATTATTTGATTATACCTATGGAGTTTTTTTTATAATATGTCCCATAATACCAAACTTCCTATCCTTGGATAAAATCTCAACCAGAGTTTCTAGAACCATTTCTGATTCATCTTCCCTTGAGTCTAAATTCCCTTCTACTATCAAATGTTCTAACTTTGCATCTACCCACCAAATTTTTCCTATTTTATGTTTCAAGCTATGGAAATCATTTACTATATGTCCTATAAGGAAACATTTGTGACATCTAAAAGTTAGGTCATCATAATTTATCAGTTGAACCTATGTTTTGTTACTCACCACCAACTCCACCTGAGCTAGAAGTTCTTTAAAGAGATCTTCATAGACAAACAATCTGGCATAGGTGGAATGTCCTTATTAATAATTCATGGAATCAGGGCATTCAAAATTTATAATAGCATTTCCAATAGTAATAAAAACCCCCACATTTTAAAATTTTAGGGGATGGTTAGACAAACGGATCTAAACAACTCTGGCATTTAAGATTTTATAATGGGGGTTGAAACTAGGGTACCAGGGTTTGAATACTAGCCAATGATTCTCTAAAATCCATGAATAATTTTAAATAAAATATTTATTAGTTTTAGATACAAAAATAGCAATGAAAATACCTTTTACACAGGAGCAAATGGTGATTTTCCTATCTATATGTGGCTACTACTTGTCTGTAATCCAAGCATGCAGGTCCCAAAGAGATGGCCATAAACCTTTAAATTTACAGACCATTCCAAATGATGTTAGATGTTCCTCTATATATTCAATCACTTCTAGAGCCCTATTTTCAAAATGAATAATAGGATTCACTTATTTTGGTGCCAAATAATTTACCTTAGTTTTATTAACAGCATCATCCACATAAGTTCTACACAAATGACCTACCTCCGAAACCATAGGGTCTCTATTGTTGCTCCCTAGAGAAACCCATGTTGTATTCTCTTTAAAATATGATTTTGATCTAATATATTTTCTTGTTTTTTGCTATAGAATAGATTCCCCCTTGCGCTCAAACCTATTTTTATTGAATTTGATGAAGTAGGTGCCTCTAATATAGATTTAAAAGAGAGTTTCTCTACTGTAGATCTATAAAAAATTGAGTCTATCATTCCAATCATTACCTCCACCCTCTGTCATTATCTAACATTTCTTTCCTCTACTACCACCACCATAAATCCATCTCTAACATTACCATTGCTATGAAACCTTATGTCCATCTAATATAGTTTATTGATTATGTTTCATATAATATTCTCAACTAGAATTGAAATAATTTAATTCTAGAGAGTAATGTTAAAAAATAAAATATAATTTAGAGATATTATTTTAAATTACATAACCATATTTATAAGAAGAAATTAAATTGACTTTATATCCCATCATCTTTATTATTGGGTATTGTGGGTTGGCATTAATGTGACTTGAAGGAGGTCTCCTTGAAAAATAATAGTATTGATGTCCACTTTCAAATAGAGTAAGAACATTATCAGAGATATTTACATCAAAATCATTCTATATAAAAAACTATGCAAATATTCATCTCACATCTATCTTAAAAAAAAATTGGCACCAATAAGGGGGTAACACGTGTCTATTGTAGGTGTTAACTAGGTGCCATGGACATGACAGTGATGTCTTGGTAAAGTTTTTTACATTATCAGGTATTAACACATGTTTTGAGCTAAGATATCAAAAATGAAATGACCTACAAGGAAGATGAAGATGAAGCCAGGTCGAGTGCAACATAGGCCACAATCGAAAGTAATATTAATTCTAAGTTGAAGAACCAAAAGTTTACCATTATTACAATTTGATAACCCTACTTGTGAATTTACATAATTTACCCATTAACCATCTACATTTGAATATATGGGTCATATAATTACATCTATACATATGTATATATCTCACTTGAGAGTATTCCACACTAGTAACATCCATTTTGCCTCCTTGGTACAAAAATTGCAAGCTATTATAGTATGGATAACTACTAATTTTTATATTTTGATTGTGATTTTCTTCCCTAGATATTCACACTGAACACTATTAAAAATACTAATAATTCTATTGTTAAATGCTCCTATTTCCTTAAAAATCATTAAACCCTCTTACCAATATTTCATGTACAATTTTGATGATCTAAAATATATTTCCACCAACATTTTGAACAAAATTATAGTAAAATTGAAGCATTGGGTAGACATTATTTTGAACTTTTTAGCCAAATGGCCAAGATGTTAGATTAATTATGTTTTTATTGAATGTATCAGAGCTTCGATTTGGGCAATTTGTGTTGAGTGAAACCCTAGTTATTTTTAATCATTAATATCTTTTAATTTGTTGTGAATTTTTATACCATTTTTTTATTAGATATGGAGAATATTTGAAATAAGTCATACAAAAAAATCAAGATTTTTTTTGTTAGTTTTGAGGGATTTATTTCTATTTTAATGTTTATACTAATTCACTATATCTTCCAAAATATAGGGAATTTTTATTCTTTTGTTTTCCTGGAGATGTAAGAAGATATAAGAGAATCACACAAAAAATTTAAGAATTTTCGGAGTTGTTTTGAGTGATTTATTTCTATTTTATGGTTTCTCATATATTCAATCTATAGGTCAAAATTTGTGACATTTTTTCACAAAATTGTTACTGAAGTTCCATTATCATAAGAGGAAGATACAATAAAAATTTGGGATTTTTTGGATCAGTTTTGTATGAGTTATTGACATTTGAGGGTTTCATGAACCCTAATTTTTTTTGTGGAACATGAAGTTGCAAAAAATTTTAGGGGAAGATGATGTTGATGCTAGAGAATGGTGGCTCATTTTTAAGGAGAATAATACTAAAACAATTTTATGGAAAATATAATTATCTCTTTCTTTGTCTAGGCCTGCACAACATTGGTGGTTGAATCAATTGAGCTTTGCGCAAAAGTATTCTTCATGGGAGGTAATAGAATAAATCTTCCTAGATCGATGGGATATAACATAAAAAGAGGATGTAGAAGAGGAATAAAATAATGATTATAAAGAAGAAGAAGAAGATGATGATGATGATGATGATGATGATGATGAAGAAGAAGAAGAGAAGTGTTCAAATAATTTTGCTCCAAAGAAATTTGCGTCAATTTTTTAATTTCATAGATGCATTCAAAAGAAGAAGGTGGTTGTGTCCATAAACCCTACCAACAAGTATAACTTTATTAACATGAATGTGGCCAAGAATCTACATGTTTAAGAAAATAATATCAAGTAGTTTCAAGTAGATGGTAATAATATTTCAATGTTTGAATATTTGAAGCTCATTATAGAAAAATATGTTTTGCATTCATAATTCTATGTTTTGGATATGGATGATGTGGATATAGTTATTGGATATCCATGGTTGGATACTTTGGGAACAATGAATATTAATGTTCATAAAAAGTTCATGAAGTTTTGGTATATGAAAAAGAAGATCACTTGACAAGATATCATAGTGAAAAAGGCACGAATAAAAATCTAGGTAAATCATGAGGATGAGAATGAAATAGGTGATGAAGATTTAGATGATATAGATAAAAACACACTACAACTAGAAATGAACACTTCATCTACTAAAGAGACAAAGAAGGAAAAGGTGGAAGAAGTAGAAGAAAATATGGATAAGGTCAACATATTGGAAAAAGTTTAGGTATATAGACACCCACATCATCATGAGAGGAAACAATCATGGAACCAGGTGAGGAAGTGTCATAACAACAATTATTTTGTCTATACAGGAAATAAAATTTCCAATCATTATGGATATGCATGGAATCCAAAGATAAAATACTATGACACATGGAATGAATGGGGAAATCACTATGATTATGCATGGAATAATACCTACTATGGTCATGGTTGGAATCAGAGTAGCACATCAGAATATGGTACATGGAATAAAAAGAGGAATAATTATGCTTGGACACTAAAGTAGTATAATTAAGATCATGAATGAAATCAGAGGAGCATAATGGAATTTGGAAATAATCTTGGAGAGCTATCACCAATGATATCACATATGTATTTCTAGATGATCAAGATTGGAGACAAGTGTTTAATGATTTGAAGCACACTCATTATTTGGTTTCTTCGTGTGTTTTAGGGATGAAACATGTCAAGGAGGGAAGTAATGCTATGTACTTAGGGATATGATATATTAATGTATATGGGTTTATGGAGATGTTGACATGTAGCACACATCCCCTTAGTTATATGGGTACAATATATTAGGATAATGGAGTAACTTGTGGAATTAGTACATTAGGTAATGGTTAGCCTACATTGGGATTAGGAGGTTACCCATCCATTGGTTAGATAGATGTCTATATAAAGGATATGATTATCATGGTAATTATATCAAGTAATCATTGAGTCTTCTATTGTAATAGGATATTGGAGGTTGTCCCCTCGAAGAGACATTGTGGAGTTACTCCTTCCTAAAGGAGTATTATATGGTGTTTCCCTACCTTAAGGGTATTTATGCATATATTTAATATTTGAATCATATCAAGATCATATCATTGAGGAAACTCTATTGTGAGTTTGTCCTCAATATAATTCTAAACTAATTTGACTATGGTGAGTTTTAGGGCTAAGGGAAAGGCTCTGTGTAGGATCAACTAGGTACACATCGTGCACCTAATAAGCTTGCAAGGATCCCTTCCCAAAATTCACTTCATCTAGAGATTCCCTCTGTAGTGAAGGCGGTTATGGAGATAGACACTTTTCATATGCTTAGTGCACTTATTGATACACTCATTCATCATATGAGTAGACTATTAGATATAGATGATTGAGATACTCCAAGTAGTGGCCATACCCAATGCCACCCATCTAGATGTTGTGGTGTTATATGCATTAGACCTTCAGATGATTACGATGGTGCTTTAGGGGGCCTCTAGGATATGGTCTTGACTAATAAGTTTTTGGCACACACATTTGTTTTAGATATGTTGGGAGTCTCTATATACATGCAAGTATATTTTATATAAATTTAATGTTAAATTTTTAAATTATATTTGCAAATTAAAAATTTTAAAAATTAATTTACACATTTAAATTGAATAATATATATGTATTTTTTTATGTTCCAAGAGGAGACGTTGCCTTCGACATCACAACTAGGTAGTGGGCCAACCCCTATTACATCTATTTATGTCAATATGACACTATATACGTTTACAAAGGTAAAATTTTAATTGAATCTTATATTCTCTAGATGTACATCCATACACCTTAACTTCATCATTGGTAGATTTTGTGTAAGAAAATATAAAATACCTAATAATTTTTTTTTTGATTTTTTATTATTTGATGTATTAACATGGATTGGCATAACTTGTTAGAAACTCATCCTCCATCTCAACTATGTTTTCAATAACAAAAATATCAAGTTGAACATTTACTTGATATTTCATTATATGTAGTTCCCTTAGCGATTCAATCCCAATTAGTAGGATTGGATGAATATATATATATATATATATATATATATATATATATATATATATATATATATATATATATATATATATATATATATATATTGTGAATATTGATGAAGACATACTATGCTTGATTGGGAAATTGATAGAAATATTCACACCACTCCTTTCTTTTAAATACTAGCCTCATATCTAGGCACTTGATTCCTTGTTATCCTAATCACATATACTATTTCAATCTCTATGACTGATATCCAAAATGGTCATATCTAGTAATTCAATTCCCATCTTGATTCCATCAAAGCATAATAATTTCATCTCTATTTATGGAATTATAAATTTAGATGGCATAGCCTCTTGATCCCACTATACCTAGTAAATTCCATTTATTTATTAGGAGAGCATCCATTATATCTCATTGGT
Source organism: Torreya grandis (assembly GCA_037957365.1). Lineage (NCBI taxonomy): Eukaryota > Viridiplantae > Streptophyta > Pinopsida > Cupressales > Taxaceae > Torreya > Torreya grandis. The sequence goes on along the minus strand of JARHVA010000214.1, from coordinate 2,222,327 downwards.
TTTTTGGGAGAGCATATACTATAATCTATATCATATATATATGGCATAGGCCTTACGACCATATATATATAGGGGACCTCAACCCCATATAAATAGATGGGGTTGAGTATTCTATTACCACTGCCTACTGAAGGGGACCAAAGACCTACTCTATCTAGTTAGGGGAGAGGTCCTATCTATATCTATGTACTTTCATCAATTGAGTGGCATATCGACTCTATAAGACTATAACACCTTTCATTAGGAAAGTCCCCCTAAATGAATAGTGAGTTTCAACAAGACTATAACACCATTTGTTAACCTCAACCTACTTGTACTGTATACATATATACCTTCCCTTTAAAAATTTGAGACCAATCTAAAGATATATATTTGACCTAATATCACATATAGGGCAGCCAAAATCATGCACTTGTAAATAAGATTGTCTACTCACTCTTATTTCTATAATATTTAGTTCTATTTTCTATATGTTTCTTTAGATTTTGACAAGACCTATTTTATAAGGTTCTAGACACTCCTAAAAGGATCAAGTCTAGATGTCCCCCATAAAAGCAACATATCACTCTAGGTGTCTTAACCTAATTAAAACTTAGTTTAAAAACTTCTCAACAAGCACCTATAAAGGTTACTTGTCTTATCACAATGACTATTTCTAAGGGATTTTTTTATCACACCAATACTCATAGGATTGTCTTCAACTATACCAAGTCATTGCCTTCAAAAAATTTGGCCTAATGACCAAGTAATTAGGTTAAAATATGAAATACACCTCAGTAAATCTATACAAACACCCAAACTAGTGTATATAGGTACATATCAAGGATGTTACAACACCTGACTTGCATTCAAGGGCTCAATTTAAAAAAATTCACTCAAAAATCCTCCATCATTATCTTGTCATTATCCCTCATGAAATTGAAATTTATTGCCTTCAATGTGGTGTTACAAGTCACATGTTGCGCATATCCACTTGTCACATTCATGCTTCTCATGACCTCATTAGATTTTTTCAAATCTTATGCAAGACTAAGTTTTTTATCAACTTGTTTAATCAATAAATTTCCCAAGTTATTAATTATTAGGTTGTTTGTTCATCTAATGACTAGGGTGGATACTCTTCCATCATTACGTGTCAAGATAGACTTTGGCATTGCTACTACAATGTCATCTGGACGAGCACTCACTAAGGTATGTATATTCACTTGTAATTTTGAATTGTAATTTAGTAACTTTTTTAATAATTTTACTATATACTTTGGAAAATATAACTTATATATATGAATATAATGTATATGTAGGGATATCATATGACATTTGATAATTTAATTCAAATGATTATTACTACAGCTCCTCATGTTTCTTCATCATTTGACATGCATGTTCATGTAGCTAAACTTGGCTCTGACCCAGTTGAGAGTCAAAGGAAAATTGATGTGGACCATGAGATTATGGTAAGTGCATGTTTAAATGATTTTTTTATTATAGTTTAAAACATGAGTTTTTTAACTTGGCTTCATGTATACTTTTTAATTTTATAATAATCTTTGTATTTGAATAGGTTTGACTACACATGAGCTATGAGCATAGTACCTGCAATTGAACCTTAGATCAATCCAAGGCATTTAGGATATCTCCATCTACAAGCAGGGCATCATAAGGAGAGTCTTCTTCGAGGAAGGAAAAGAAAGGGAGACTATTTGATGATTAGGATGTTGTAGATGATGTACTTTTCTATATGCATATATAGAAATGTATGCATTTTTAGAATTGTACATGCGTATATGATGTATTTACCTGACATTAGATACTATGTTGTTAGACATGATTTAATTTTTAGAATGCCTATATGGCAATGCATGTATTATTCACATTGTATGCCTATATATGGCATTCATACATGGAATTATTATTTTGTATATGAATATTTAAGAAAATTAATGAAGTAAATCTTGTTTGAATAACTTGTGTCATAGTATTATTAATTTTTTTTTTTGAAGTTTTCTTAAGGATTATAAATGTTATGAGATTGATAATAACTTATTAGGATAATGTTGCAAATTAGACCCTTATAATAAATAAAGAATATCAGTGATTGCATTTGAATTATGTTTGTATATTGATGCATAGGTATAGAGGACAAGTCTACAAAAACATCATTAGTTAGTTATAAACCCAACTAATCACATTCACTTGATATGGTTTGATTTGAATCTGCTTTCACAAGCTAGCTCCTTTTTTGACTATTTGAGATTAATTTAGATTATTACACATAGTACTTATTCCTTTTACCCTTAGTATCACCTCCTTGGTGGTATTTACCTCTATCCATACATCCTTTACCTCATTCCATTCATGTCTCATTCACAAATTTCCTCTCAATCTCTTTCTAGTCTCTTCCTAAGCACCTTCTTTGGGTCTCAAGGACCAAATCTTGGTCTATGTTTCAAGAGCTCAACCTATTGTCACATATGGTCTTATATGATCATAGCATACCTATTATAACCCCCTTAAAGTACTCAAACGGTAACATACTCTCATTAAACACCTTATGGACACAATGCTCTCTCAAGGCTTATAGCCTTTTTTTACTATATTTTTCCTTTTAAATAAAAATTATGATTTTTAAAGAGATTATAATGGCATATATAGGTAAAATTTATCCTTTTCCATGTCTATGTCAAATTTCATATCCCAGTTCCACCTCTAACTATCACTTCCTTCATTAGCCTACCCTCATTTAGGCCTAATTAGACCTATTCCAAACCCTCAATCTTATAATCCATACACATCCATAAACTATCAGGTTAAAACCTTTTTATTCAGCTTATACGTGTATATGGGATCAAAATTACAATTTTTTGTTAAATTCCCATGGATAAATCTCTCGAAAATACCTGAAGCTTGCTAATCTAGGGTTTCCCATACCCTGTACATACTCTCCAAAAAACCAATTTTACCTTCACAAAAATCTTATTTTATTTGAAAAATCCTCATGACATATAAAAAATCTCATAACACCTTTCTAATGATCAAAAAACCAATTTTACCTTTATGCCTTTGAGATTGCATGTGGGAATTTGAGCCTGCCTATGGGGATTCCATGAAGTTTAGAGTTTGAACACAACTTAAAGGTTTTTAATAGGTTTAAAACCATCTTAAAATACTTATAAAATACTTATATAATCTTTTAGCCCTCAAACACACCTTAAAACTCCAAAAAGTATGCCAATATGAATAGTGACCATTATGAGACATGGAGGGGACTATGACAAAATAGTGATTGCTTTCACTTTTATTATGACCTTAAAAATATTATTTATGGGTATATTATCTCATGGATACCGATATTACTAAGTTTCAAGTAATTTAGATATGTACTTTGTCTTGTAGACCATTTTTAGCACAATTTACCTTGAGCTACCTACATGCTTCCTTCATGCCAAAACTTGTCTTTATTCAAACTTTTTCATGAAAAACCTAGATTTTAACACTTATATGTGAAAATATAGGTTTAAAAAATCATATTATATGGTTTTAAGACATATCCAAGGCCTAAAATGCTTCTTGGCATCCAGAATTGATAAAACTTCTAGAAATCTCCAATGGTTGCCTTCTTGACTAAAAGAGGACTATGTCAAAATAGTGGGAATTTTAACTCTTTATAAGAGATTTAGGATATCATGTTATGATTTTTTATTTTGTGGATACCATTTTTACCAAATTTTATGCTTTGAATCAACCTATAGATGCCCCAAACTGACCAATTTCTCCAAGGCATGATCTAATGTTGTACATGATTTGACATAGGGTTGGCTATACTAAAATAGTGAATATTTTAGATTGTAAAAAATAATACAAAATATATTTATTAGGTATATTATGTCATAACGATCATCTTCACCAATTTTTGTGATTATATCCGGCATATTTTGGCCTATACGCCCATTTTGGCAAAAGCTAGTGACATGTTTGCTTGGTCAAATTTCAAAAATGAGTCATCATCCTATTTTTCCTTGGTTTATGATTAATATAATTTATTATAATTATACAAATAGTTATTCCAACTTGTTTCAATTTACTTGATGACTTGATCTTCAAGAATCCCTTACTAATTAAAAATTGCTCTTTGATTCTTGGGCTTACTAGTCACTTGACACATGTACCTATTTGTTGAATATATAGAGACACTTTTCCTGATGGTTTTATACTCCTTAATTATAATTTTAAATAATTCTCTACCTCCTTACATTAGTTTATTTACAAACTTGCTTGTAGTCTCTTCACTAGTTTTGACTAGGCACAACCCCTTGGGTTCCAAGGACCAAATCTCACTTTAGGTTTCAAGAGTAAAATCACAATTATTAAATGATATTAAATTTTCAAAACATTCCTACCCAAACCTCTTTCAATTATTCAAACCTACTACACCTTTCAATACTTCTCTTTGGGTGTTCAATATCCTTCACACTATGGAGCCCATTAGGTCTCTAGGACCATTCCTTGAGTTAAGATGCTAAGAATAAAATTCATTAACTTTATGGTCTTAAGTGATCATGATTCACTTTTATAAACCCTTCTCAAGTGACCAAACACTTTGTTCTACTCTTTCTACACCTCAAAGTCACAATACTCTGTATAGACTTGTAGCCCTATTTTCACTATTTTTCCCTTTGTTTGATTAACCCATGTACTTTATTGAAAATATAAGAACAATTTAGGGTACCCTCTATCACCCTTAAACTCCTAAAAAAGTTAAAATAGTTTACTCTTCTCCTAGTTATCACTTACTTTGATAGAAATCACCAAACTAGGCCTAATTAGGCCAATTCTAACCCTACAATCCTTAAAATTGTACCTGTCTATACATTTTCATTCCAAAACCATAGTTATAAATTATAAAACATATAATTATGTAATATTACAAAATTTGGACCCATTATAATGGTTACATCTCTCAAATTCTCATAAACCCTAGTTCTAAGGTTTCTAAGCCTTATACAGACCCTTTGAGCACTTTAAATTCTATATCTTTAATGATACAATGTTTCAAAGGCTAAAATCCTTACCAAATTTTCTTTCATTATATCCTCTACCTCATTAAATAGGATATAACCCTTCCTTGATCCGCTATAGGCTTAAAAGATCAATTTCTCAATTGATTGTGGGTCATAATTGATTGTGTATTGCAGGGGTGATACTAAATTATTATGTATTTAATTTACATCAATATTTAAGATAACACAAGGATTAACTTATGTTAGATAAATATCAATACACCTTTCAATACTTTTAAATTCCCTTTATCAATTATTAATTCATTTTATTCATGGAATGACATGTTTACTATCACAATGTTGCCTGTATAATATCTGAAAGTTGACATTGTTACCTTTGGGTTTCAAACAATGTTTTTTTCCTATAATATGATATAATTTCATCTCCTTAAAAAATCCACACTCTTTCCTTAATTAGGCTCTTCTTTTAATATTCTTTATCATTGGCCAAGCATAGGTTAATAGACATATCTATCACAACCTACCTTTGTGCAAGAATGCAAGATTTTCAATCATCTACCATCATTTACATTTAAATGAGAGTTATTACACATTTTTAAATGGATACTCTACTCCAAATTATATTTTTTAGTTATCTTCATGCTGTCACAAACTTACTATCATGCATAGTTCTACTTCTCTCCTAAAATGCAACTTTTTGGTAGTGAAGAGACAATTTATTGGCCTCCAACTAGCAACTTTGCCTTACGATTGGTAGGTATAAATAAAATAATTAAAACACATATAAATATGATAATTAAACATTTTAAAATGACCATAAAACCCAATTCCACCTGCAAGTGAAATTTAACTTTTATTTTGGAGCACAGAAACGTTGATAAGAAATGTTATTAAAGTTGAAGCTATGATCTAAGAACTCAATTTTTAGTGATTTTTGGTTGAAAATTGGCACTACAAACACAAATAAATGGGTATATAAAATCCAATACTATGTTCTTGGCCTTTGATATGGCCTGATCAACAAACCCACCACCCATTCTGGGCTCAAGAATGCCCTTCTCAATACAAGAAAGATGATTTTTAGCCTAACTTCAGGCATGCATAAAACCAAAACTATAAGTCATATAGAGGAACAATAATATACCTCATTTATGTGTTAAATACCTGTAATAATTACACCCTAATTCTAGTTTTACTCAACTCTAAGATCAATCTATGGTAGAATTTGTAGTAAAGGGTCCTAAAATGCAACTTTTTGGTAGTGAAGAGACAACTTGTTGACCTCCAACTAGAAACTTTCCCTCTGGGACTAGAAGGTATAAATACACTACTTTGAAAATGTCTAAATAGTAAAATTACATGTTTTATAATGACTATGACACCCAATTCCACCTACAAATACATTTTTACTATTGTTCTGGAGCACAGAAACACTGATAATAAAGTTCTCATGAATGTGAGTTTCTAACATTATCTAATTTTCTATTATTAATTTCATTATAATTCAATTCATTATTTTGAATTTCATCATAATTCAATTCATTATTGTGAATTTCATCATTATTCAATTGATTATTATCAATTTACTCATTATCTAAGGCATTTGGCTCATCAAGTTTAGTGTTTATACCTTGTTTGGAATGAAATGCTTGTATTCATTCATTGTTTTTTATCTTAACTCTTCTAATTGTTCTAATTTTTTGTTCTTAAACTTTTTCCTCTACTTTAAGCATGATCTAGAGTTTATTTTGACAAAATAAACCAAGAAATTACTTCAAATGTTAGGTCTAAAAAAAATTACAACCAAAAAAGTACATAGAGTATGCAGGGAACATCTAAGGGGACATCAATCTCAATTAGGGATAAAACTAGATGTTAAAAAGTGAGTTTTTGTTTTACTTTAAGGAATTTTTATATGTTATAAGAATGCATACACATTATAGGAATGCATTCAAATTCCTATAACACGTACACATTCCTTGAAGTATAGGCATATACTATAAAAACAAGCAAAAAGGCTCATATTCAATGCATTTTTTCCACTATAATACTATAATATAATGCATTAAGACTCTTTAAGACTATAATATGATGCATAAATCCCTAATATGATGTAATAAGACTATTAGATGTTTCAATAATGCTATCATATCATGTTATAAGGCTTGATATGATGCAATAAAACTATCATATGATGTAATAAGACTATCATGCAATGCAATAAGACTATCATATCATGAAATAAATCTTCAATGTGCTGCAATAAAGCTATCATATGATCTAATAAGGCTCAATATGCTGAAATAAGGCTCAATATGATGCATAAATCCCCAATATGATCCATAAATATCTAATACATGATGTAATAAGACTCTTGATAAGACTATGAAGCAATAATAATAATGAATGATGTAATAAGGACCAATATGCAAGATTAAATGAGATAATTTTGCCCAAAATCCCATCATAGGTCCTTACAAAACTAGGTGAATAATAGGTTCACAAATTGGCACTAATCACATTCATGAATTTATGAATTTGTTATTAAATAAGGGAACTTAGGGGTTATGTTTGTTATAAAATTAGGATTTAGGGTTAGGGGTTTAGTGTAACATGTTTGTACATGTGTATATGCCATGAAATTATGGTTTAGGTGAACTGTACATGTTTAAGTCATAAAATTAGGGTTTACAATCAACATGTCATGAAACATGACCTAATTTAGCCCTCACAATCACATCATAGACTCTAATTTAGGTTCAATGGATTGAAATAGGCCACATTTACATTCTTACTTATATTTTTGATTAAATTAGGGTCAATTAAGCCATACATGTTGCATCTAGATTATACAATCGATTAGGCCATAAACTTAGTTTAGGGGCTCAATTTTACCCAAATCACATCCTTAATTAAACCAATTAACTAATTGGTTCAATTCATGATACATAGAATCATACATAATTTTGTCCCAAATCACATATCATGATCTAATAGTTATGTCAAGAAGGGGTTCAAATTGGCTTCCCATGCCTCCTCGATTGAATTTCCCTTATAATTGAACCTTGTTGTGCCACATGTGTACCTCATACACCTAAAAGTGTTAAAGATATCATCGATGCATCAAATCTTAGAATTTTAAGAGGTGATAAAGCCCTAAGAGGCCAAATTGAATTTCATATCACCACATTTACCTCATATGTACTGAAAAGTGCTAGCACTGTTAGAGGTGTCAGGTCTTAGAGGTGTTAAATAGATCTATCAGATCCTTGTGAAGCTTGATCCAATTAGATACATCAACAAGTGTGTATCTTATATACATACATTTTTATTAGAGATATAACTATTTCTTGTCATAGAAGCATCAGACTTGTTTGAGCCTTAGGATGCCCAATGCAATCAAAGATTTCCACATGTGTAGGTCTAGTACACCTAGAGAAGTGTTAGAGTTGTCAAATATGTACATCTTTGATACTTAGACATGTTCCATCACCAAGCCAACCAATCCAACTAAGGCCTATTCATAAATTTATAATACATACATATAAGCCAATAATGTTTAAAGATTGACATCAATCCAATCAACTCATGTCTAGTAAATAATTCACATGATGTGATCCTCTAACTTGCCATTATTATATAAATATTGTCATGTAGATCCCTTTAAAGCCCCATCTAAATTGAGCAAACACTAAATGTTATCAATTTTATACATGTATGTATTCAAATTATTTATGTCCCTATGCCTTGAATTATGTCTAGATCCTAAAGTACATACATATTAAGTCCTACATGTCAGAGACAACACAATTCAGTAATGGTTGAGCCTCAACCTTAAATCCCAAGTTGGACCAAGAATTCTAAGACATGTGCTACTTTCTTATAGTCCACATCATAAGGTTTAAGATCAATACAATGAAATATATAATCTTGAAACCTTCAATGAGGGGGTGCACATTGGTATTTAATTCTAATCAACCATCTATATGAGGTGAGCAGTTCATCATCCACATGAATAATTATCGGGTCTCTCTCCTCAGCATCATCCTTGAGGGGAAGTAGGTCTCACATTTAGGGGACATTATCACAAGTTTGAATAAGATCAATAGATTTGATCTAGGGTAACTTATACATATGTCATACTTAGTCAATACAAGGTCTACACCATCCCTTAATGGTTTGAAAAAAGTCCCTAATGTATTGAGATATTTTCTAAGCTATACATTCATTAGTACAGTCATGACATATTAAAAACACATCATCACTAATGGATACATGTGACCATTTCAAGTTTATTGAGCTCAAAACCACATCTTATACAAAATAAAATGCATACCCAACTCGACCAAAATATTTAATAAAAACATGTAGATACCTTGTACCCATCAACCTACTTTTTTATCTTACCATCCTAATTACATAGTTTGGTATATAACTCTATAGTATTGATAAGTACCAAGTGTTGTCTAGCTTGTTTTTGAGATTGCAATATTTGCATCCATGGTGTGGCTAGGACTAGTCCCATGTCAAAGACACACTCTTCAGATGATGTGGGAATGGATGGAGTGTTGATGGTTATCCCATGTGTTATGGAGGGGTAGATGAAGGAGGTGCATGGAATGGAGGATAAACCATATTTTCACAAGAGATCTTAATTTTAGACAAAATTTGAATAATGTATTTGAATACATTAGGGGATTAAAGTGAATAATTATAATAATAGAAGACTCTTGTAAGACTTTCAATTGGGACCTCAAAATCCACCTATTGAATTAGATGCACTATTGACCTTGGAGGAAACTTATTTATTATTTCTACTAACATAATATTATCTATACTACATAATCCAATTCAATGGGTTTGTAACTTAAACAAATTAGTTCAAAATTTATAAATAAAGGGGCCTGGTTAAAGATATCAAAGAAACAACAAAATGGTAAGATATGATTTTAGGCAAGTAGGATAATATCAATAAGAAACACAAAATTTAAAGGCAAGTAGGATTTTAGGAAAGTAAGGTGGTAAGGTATATCCTTTCCCTACTATGGGAAAGGTACCAATAGCTATGCATGTTTCAGTTGTCAAACAAGGCTTTTGTTAACATGTGTTCTATTGATGAAGCATATTAGTGTATATAAATATTAAAGTGCACTAGAAGGTGAACATGTAATATCTAATACTTGTTCAACATTTATTATATATAATTAAAAGTAACCAATCACATCTTTACAAGTAAAAGTCAAGTATTGATATTCTAATGAATAGTGATTGGTACTCTAAAGGTTAAGTTTTGATCATAGGTTTAAAAAATGCATTTTATGACCTCTCATGATAAAATCAGTTATATTTTAAAATGTATAATGTGTTAGACCTTGAAACCTTATTTATAAGTAGTTAAGACAACCTATAGAAATGAGTAAATTTTTTGAATTCTAATGCAATGTCATGGTACCTTAATTCATTGTCCAAAGATAATGGGACCTTTCCCCTTTAAGAAACATGAAATTTGACATTTCCCCTATAAGGATTCATGGCTAATGGGACCTTTTCCATATAATGAACATGAAATTTATTTGTTTTGTGTTATTTCAAAGTAATGCATACCCATTGTATATTATGTTCTATAACACATACACATTATACAACCTGTACACGTTATTTGAATTTGAATTTAAAACTAAGCCTTTAGGGTCATAAACAACTTGGATTTCTAAGTCAAAGGTTTTTGATTGTGTATCTACAACCGAGACCAAGAGTTTTAGGAAAAACCAACAAATTTCAACTTCAATAGCCAAATACGCTATGGATTTAAACATCAAAATTTGAAAAATTATTACCATTATGACTAGCACGTTATCCTATTTCTAAATATATGATTTTATAATTTTTGAGCTATTTTAAAGGTTCAAACTATCTTTATTTATAATAACACCTATTTTAGGCCTCTACATGTCATGCCCAAACATACCTATTCATGTTTATCTAATTTTTTTTTCATTGATCCAAGTGCAAAACAAATTATATGGTAACAAACTAGGGCTATTTCTACACACACTCAAAAAAACAATTTTTTTGAGGTAGGTAGGGTGGGTTGCATGGCCAGTTATTCATTTTTTTTGTGATTTTTTAGACTCTGCTTAATTATAAAATTAACAAAAAAATATTAATTGAAAAAATATAAAAAAAATCGTTAACACACTAGAAGATCTTATCTAAATATTAACCAAAGTGTTTCTAAAAATATTTAATGATGATCAAAAAATGGTGGGCTACACGGCCATCTATCTACTATGTTTTCTTTAAAAAATAGGAGGTCCTCTTCAAATTTTAGATGTTTGACCTATTTATACTTAACCATTTTTCAAACAAATAGTTTTTTGGAAACTATACTTGAAATGCTACAATTCATGTTTTTATACCATCTTCAAATTTTGTGTGTAGCCATCTCTAATTCTATAGAAGTTCACATTTTTGAAATTTTAGAAAAATCATGTCCACAGGTAGGCCCTTTTTTGTCCCCTGAATGTGTGCACTTACCCATACTATGTTATATAATTAATTAATACTTAATATATATTAATATATTACAATAATAGTTGATAATAAATACTTATAAATTCATAAAATAATTATCCATATAATTTAAAAGGTGGAAGCAATTTTAATGGGTCATTTTGTATTTTTTGAAGGTTGATGAAGACATTATGAGCGTCAATTTGATTATGACAAGACTCCACATATGATAAGTGGTTGAAATCCACCTTAAAATGTTATGTGATAAAAAGACATTGAGGTACATGAAAAGTTGTATTAATTTTTTTAACCCAAGATATGGCCCAAGGGAACTCTGAGTTTTTTAAAAGACTCGAGAAGACCTTGTGTGATCAACAACCAACTTTTAAAAGACCTTGGTTTCCTGGAATGAATATGAAAGATCATAGCTAAGATCGAAGATACAATGGGTTATAATATAAAAATTCAAAAATTTTAAATCCTTCTCAAAAATAAAGCCCATGCAAGTTGATGAAATGTGCCTTGCAACTTGACCAACTCCCATGATGATGATGAATACTGGGAAACCTTATTAAAGTTCAATAAGAACCCAGAAGATTTGTTTGAATAAAAGAGAGTTATGATGCTCACTAGAGGGCATGGGGCATGTTGGAACCAATAGTGTCATCATATTTATTCTCATTAATATAGAAAATCATATTCTACTATAAAATTTACTACTAAATAAATTATTTCATTATATATAATATGCAATCCAAGTGTCAAATTTTAACAAAATCCACACCTCAAAATTATCACACCCATGTATAGCCCCTTCAAGAATCAGACCCAACTATTTCCATGCTTATTCCAATCTGATTTAGATAAATAATTAAAAAATGACTTTTTTTCTGCATGGTACTGACATATGTAAGGCTTACCTATGGCTTTTGTTTTTTCTGCCCAGATTTGTCTATTTGGGTAATCTACTTCTGAAATAAACTATTGGTAAAATATTATTGAATACATAATGTATTTAAATGTGTATATTAAGAAAGAATAGGTTACCAGGTTAGCTATAGTGGGCCTCATCCATAGTATTGATATTGAGAAATTGAATTGTGAAATTTATATGGACAAATTATCAACTTCTTTAATTATGAAAGATGGTCATGCCCGGAGTGTGTCAATGCCTCACCATGTCAATTATAAAGTTATATATGTTCATAAAGATCATCCAAAGATGTCATTCAAAATTAAAATTACAAAATTTGTACAATGCCTCTTCACCTGAGCATTTCACACAAGGCCAACAAATTCCAAAAAAGTTTGTAGGACACGCTCTTAACACATGCTATGAAAATTTGATTATTAATTTCTTGTTCTTCTACTCTAGTAATAGTTTTTTTCAAATAATATTTTGACACTTATTTCATATCTTGTCAATAAATACATTGTGGAGGATATGCTTTTAATAGTTATAGTATCGTTGACTCAAGCCTAGTCTCTACCTAGGCCTTGTTTTGGATCCAGTCCTTCAAAACCCTCAAACCTGACCTCTTTATTTATATATAATCATATTTCTCTTTAACATGACATACATCAAATCCAATGGGCTTCAAATGTAGGTTAAAATAATACACCATAGAAACATAAAATTTAAATGTTGACATTGGTCTGTACAGCATGGTTGATTCTATTTTATAGATTAGAGAAAATGATATGACCTGTTTACCCATCCATACATGTTACGAAACTCCTCCAACTTGTCCACTCTCATTATCAACCTCTTTCAACTTGTTTTTCTTTCATCCAGGTGTTGACTACTTCACAAGACATTTGGTTTAGTGTTATTTCATGGTAATTGGGTTCAAACTGCACACACACACACAAACTATTAATGTTATTATAGTATAATTATTATAATATATATACAATTATCATATATTTATTATTAAAAATATTTTATATTATATGTGTGTGTGTGTGTGTGTGTGTGTGTGTGTGTGTGTGTGTGTGTGTGTGTGTGTGTGTGTGTGTGTGTGTGTGTGTGTGTGTGTGTGTGTGTGTGTGTGTGTGTGTGTGTAAAAATGTTGTATACTAATACTATATAAGATTAAATCTTATTATATATTCCATATTATATATAATTTTAGTATATATTATATTAATATATTTAAATATTATAATTATTAATAATATATTATAATATAATATAAATTTTAAGTTACATGAAAAGGGATGTAATTTGGTGTTTTGGTAAAATGTGGTTTTATAAAGTGAAATAGTTTAAATCGATAGTTGTACCTTACTCAAAACCTATAACCAATGATCCCATCTCACCTTTTGTGCATGAAGTGGTAATTGATAGTAGTCTTATATTTTTTTGGAGGTGATATTTGAAAATAAGGTTGTGTATTCCATCATATGATGTTGCAATCAACTATGTAGGGATAAAATGTTCCATTTCATAATGAGCTTGAACAATGGCAATAGATTTCAAAAGGACATGGCCATACACAACATGTAAGTGCTGAAATATTAAAGGTGATATCATAAAACAAAGGGCCCATTTTGTACACCATAAATGGATTTATATGGTGTAAATAAATTTTAAAGGGTTCTACAACCTGGTATAGTGGAAACATCTTTTATTGGTCATTTTCTACTACCAAGGGTGGATGAGTATATCATGAAAGATGATTTGATTATGACGAGGCTCCATGTCTGATGTCAGCTCAAATCAATGCTAAAATGGTACTGATGTGGGGATAAGACATTGAAGTCCTAAAATCTATCTTGTAGCTTCTATTCATCCATGATGTCAATTTATTGACAACTAAAGAAATTACATCATATTTAAGAACATACAAAAACACCATACTCAAACCCTTGAAAGAAAAGGAAACCACAATTATAGGTTGTCTTCATAAGCATTTTATTTATCCCTGTTGGTGGACAAATACTATAGGAGCATTCATAAAAAAATGTTTTCTAAGGATTTTTAAAATGAATAACATATTTTCATTGTTTAAATCTTTGGGCATAAAAGACAAGATAGGTCATCCATCATGAGTTTGAAGTGAGGTCTGACTACCAATTTTCACTCTTTCACTTTAAATAACCTCACTTTATTGAAATAAAACATTAACAAATCCACCTAAAAAATGATCTATTAACTTTCATAAGAGAAGGCTCTAAATCATCCATAGTTACCTATGTCTCTTTGAGTCCATCACCGTAAATGCCTTGCCATTGCTTCTCACCATTATCACCCAACTCACCTTGAAATAATTCACCACTTTCATGTTGTGTAAGAGTATATTTAGATGTCAAAATAAGTTCTATAAAGTAATTGTGGCCTAGAAAAATTGATTGAGATATGAATTGTTATGTAATGCTTTAGTCTATGATGGCTTGCATTATTCATAGAAGAAAATGACCTCTTTGCCCAATCACTATGTGATAGATTTCATTTGTATTTGTTTGTATTATTTGGATTTAAGGAAACTATTAGACTTACATGATTTATGTAGAGTAATTTTTACTCTACATAGTATTTAATTTTTGGGTTGAGCACTGCAATTGTGGTCCTCAGACGTAGCGACAGAGTTTTGATTCAACGCAAGAGGAAGGTTCATCTAAGTGTTGAATTCGAGCGGGAGTCGCCAAGCATTATCATCTAAGGGCACCTTCTTTATGTTCTGTGAGTTGGCCAAAATGTGCCACGTGTCTCATATCAGCTCACCAAAATGTGCCAAGTGGTAGTGTCCATGGTTACGTATTGGCGCTCGAGTTTTATCTCTTTGTGGTGGGAATTCCAAAAGGCTAAGTATCAAAGTCAGGTGGAACGTGACAAGTGGCAGCAACAAAAGGTCGTAGTGTTGTTTTTCTTAAAGTGATGGAAGTTGCCACATATCCTGACTACTAGAAGCAAAAGCCAACATGTGGTGGTATTTGAAGTATGCCCGATTCAATACCTTGGTTCATTTTTGGTTTAATGAGAAATAGGTCCAATGACAAGGCTAAATAATGACAGGCCCACAAACATCAAATTTCATAGTAAAGGAATCATAAAAGGGAAGGAATAAGTGGAAGAGGCCATGTGTTGACTTCCGTGTGACCCTCAAAAGATCCCACATGAAAATGGATGTCACCACATGTCCTCACCCACCTCAGCAGAGTGCAACAAGTGTCTGTGGTTGAGGCTTCAGGTTCCCTTTAAACTTTAAAGAGAAGCCTCTCTCGAAGGGTCTACCAAGGTTTCCAGGTGTCACCATCCATAAAATTCCAATATATGCCCCTAGTGATACTACAACACAGCAAAAAGAAGTGGAGAGAGCCGCGTGTCTTTGATGAACCCAACGAAAAGTACCAAGTGTCATTCTCTGGTGCCCCTTAAGTAATAAAGAGGAATTTTTGTCCTCTCCCATTTCAAAATAATAGAGTGTTCCATGTATTAATTGCCAAAATCAAAATGGAGGGAAAATCGGCTGGAGTTAAGTCGAGTAGATGGAACAGTGCACCGAGTAGATTTTTAGAACCCCCCATAGCATTCAAGGCACCGTCTGTTTGTCCCCTAATAGCGGAGGTAGAGTAGATAGTTGAGCGGCCAAAGAGGCGAAGGACGGAGAAAATTGCATGGAAAGGAGAGTAATCAAAGGAGACACCTAAGGCTATATAAGAAGGATTGTAAAATATAAAAAAGCAGGGGAAGATTTTTGATAGTTTAGACTTCTTGTAATTTCGACCAATAATATCATTTGCTCTTGTCTTGATTTCCTGAAGTTGTAAAAGTTGATATAATCATGCATGTTTTTGTGCCCTTTATGTGGCTAAATGAATTAAGTAAATTTAAGCTCCATGCCTTGGTTGGTGTTACCTGTGTCATTTACACAGTAGTCTATGCTGTAGATTTGCTAGTGTTGTGATTGGAAATGTTATTTGCTTTTGTCTCATTTTCTAAAATTTGAAGTTATACATAACTGTGCATGACTTATGTGCCTCTTATGTGATTAAAGGGTTCTATTAAGAATATTGAACACTATGCCTTTGTTGACAATTCTTGTATCTCATCAAAAGACTCCCTTGTTGTGAGCCTCTATTTCTGTTATTCCAATCATTTATATTGATCATGTATCTATCTGCTCTTAAATGTAATTGAATCATATAATAGTTTCTCTGTGCTCAGGTTAGGATTAGGATTACACTCAGGTGCATCGCCATAGTTAGGTTTCAATTATTACATTTGCATTTTTGTTTAATCTCCTATCCCTTTTCTCCAATACCCGATACAAAAGAAGAGACCAGCTTCTCTAAAATCTGGATGTTGTTTCAAGCCACATCATCCCATTGTTTGAAACTTCCCATTTTTGTTGATTGAAATCAAGCACAATTTTAAGGAATCAACAGTTTCTAGCACGCCTGGTGGGATGAATCTTTCAAAGGAATTACTTCTATAAATCTAGGACAGCTTCCAAGTAAGTCTATTTTTATTAAATTATTATGAATAAATTTTGATGGCTATGTATGGAGAGAATCCCTATGGTATATTTCCTTATCAACCCAACGAGGGATCATACCAGCCTGGTCATGAGATCTATGAGCTTAATCAGCCTTTTCAAGGCTACTATCAAAGCTATGTTGAGCCTTATCAAGTTTCTCATGATCCCTATTACCAAGAGTATGACTCTTACCTTCCTCATGAGCCATATCAGTCTCAAGACTAGATTCCATCTTCCCCATATGGTCATGATGTTGTATATGAGTAGTATTGCCTTCAAGAAAAAATAAATGAAATAGAGCTTAGAATACTGACATATGTGAGAAAGGTTTGTTCTAACTCTCAATATGAGGAAGTCAATAGTCTATTTCAAAATGTATCTAATGATCCAGAAGAGATAAATGGACTATGTATTCTCGCATTAGAAAAGGTGGAGGCTTGTGAAAGACAAATAATCGAGTTAAACGAATTGTCTACAAAATGTTATGGTACTTCTTATTATTATGAAGCTCTTAACCATGCCCAATGTGTGCCAAGGAAGCTTCCTAGTTGGAATCAAAAGCCCATTCAAAAGCCTATTCAAAAGCCTATCCAAAAGCCTATCCAAAAGCCTATTCAAATGGCTATTTATGAGACTAGACCTTCCTATATTCCCATCATTGCCTCACCAATTATCTCTCAAGCTCAAGTTGTTCAAGAGGACAAGCAGGCTCTAAACCTTGATGAGGCAACGGCCGAGTAGAAAGAGCAAAATACAGATGCCTTTAAGAATTTATCTTTCCCTCCTCTCAAAAATTCCGTAGAGAATTCCTTTTCCCTTGAGTTCTTAAAATTTGATCATGATCAATCTCCCATACTTCATTTTCCCTCTAAATTACATCACCCTTCCGTCATCACCCTTCCTCAAGAGGACCTTGTTCTCCGGAGTATTGAGAAAGAAGTTGTGGCTACAAGACAAGTTCTTGAAGAATGTATAGAGGATGCTTCAAAGTGCCTGAAGAGGAGTTTCCCATTGATACTTCTCTTGAGGTTGTAATTGAGCACCTAGTCATGGCTAAGAGTAGGAAGACTGATCTTAATATAGCAAAACTTCAAGAGGAGCTGGTACAAAGTGAAGTCCTACATGAGTTACAAGTATATCCTATTGAGAAGGATCTAAATAGCATTATAGCTGATTTGGTTTGAATGGATCAAAGTGAGGAACAAGAAGATGATTGGTAGCTATACCTTGAGCCTCTACCAGAGACTAAAGAGCTTTGTACATATCTGTTGGGCATTGAAGAACATGTTTATGAGAAGCTTGATCATATATCCCCTATTCAAGGTCACAATACAGATGGAGTTACATACCCAAAGCTCCTTGAAGAGTTGGATGAACTAGAAATAGTAAATAAGAAGGGTGGGGTCACTCAAAAGGCATGCATAAATAAGGTATCACTTGACATGGTGATAGAGGGCAAGCAATCTGAAAACAATCAGGAAATACTTGGTGAGTTTATCCTTATTGGTGATTGGTTTACTATTGATGACCCATTTGGGAAGATGCTAATACAGTTGGTCGATAAGGCAAATGCCTCATCTAAAGTTATGACTAAGAAACAACTTGCTTTGCAAATTGTACCATCTCTCTAAAGGAGTGAGTTCAATATTTTTCAATTTGATCCAGGTGGATCATGCCTCATCATGGTTAACTAGAGTGGGAGTCAGGTTCTTTTTTAGTAGATCAAAATTCTTGGTGGTCACCAATAATTTTAGAGTAATTTTTACTCTACATCATATTTAAATTTTGGGTTGAGCACTGCAATTTTGGTCCTCAGACATAGTGGCAGAGTTTTGGTTCAACACAGGAGGAAGGTTCGTCTAAGTGTTGAAGTCGATCGGGAATTGCCAAGCATCATCATCTAAGGGCACCTTCTTTATGTTTTGTGAGTTGGCCAAAATGTGCCACGTGTCTCATATCATCTCAGTAGAACATGCCAAGTGGCAGCTTCCATGGTTACGTATCAGCACCTGAGTTTTATCTCTTTACGGTGGGAATTCCAAAAGGCTAAGTATCAAAGTCAGGTAGAATGTGCCAAGTGGCAGTAGCGGAAGGTCCCAGTGTTGTTTTTCTTAAAGTGATGGAAGCTACCACATATCCTGACTGCTAGAAGTGAAAGCCACCATGTGGCGGTGTCTGAAGTATGCCCGGTTCAATACCTTGGTTCATTTTTGGTTCAACAAGAAATAGGTCTAATGACAAGGCTAAATAATGACAGGCCCACAAACATCAAATTTAATAGCAAAGGAATCATAAAAGGGAAGGAATAAGTAGAAGAGGCCATGTGTCAACTTCTGTGCGACCCTCAAAAGATCCCACATGAAAATGGATGTCAGCGCGTGTCCTCACCCACCTTAGTAGAGTGAAACAAGTGTCTGCAATCGAGGCTTTGGGTTTCCTTTAAACTTTAAAGAGAAGCCTCTCTCGAAGGGTCTGCGGAGGCTACCAGGTGTCACCATCTGTAAAAGTCCAATATATGCCCCTAGTGATACTACAACATAGCAAAAAGAAGTGAAGAGAGCCGCGTGTCTTCGATGAACCCGACAAAAAGTGCCAAGTGTCATTCTCTAGTGCCCCTTAAGTAATAAAGAGGAATTTTTGTCCTCTCTTGTTTTAAAATAATAGAGTGTTTCATGTATCTATTGCCAAAAGCAAAATGGAGGGAAAATCAGCTAGAGTTAAGTCGAGTAGATGGAACAGTGCACCAGGTAGATTTTTGGAGCCCCCCATAGCATTCAAGGCACCATCTATTTGTCCCCTAACAATGGAGGTAGAGTAGATAGTTGAGCGGCCAAAGAGGCGAAGGATGGAGAAGATCGCATGAAAGGGGAGTAATCAAAGGAGACACCTAAGGCTATATAAGAAGGATTGTAAAATCTAAAAAAGGGGGGGAAGATTTTTGATGGTTTAGACTTCTTGTAATTTTGACCAGTAACATCATTTTCTCTTGTCTTGATTTCTTAAAGTTGTAAAATTTCATATAATCGTGCATGTTTCTATGCCCTTTATGTGGCTGAATGAATTAAGGAAATTTAAGCTCCATGCCTTGGTTGGTGTTACTTGTGTCATTTACACAGTAGTCTATGTTGTAGATTTGCTAGTGTTGTGATTGGAAATGTTATTTTCTTTTGTCTCATTTTTTGGAATCTAAAGTTCTACATAACTGTGCATGACTTCTACACCTCTTATGTGATTGAAGGGTTCTATTAAGAAGATTGAACACTATGCCTTTGTTGACAATTCTTGTATCTCAGCAAAAGACTCCCCTATTGTGAGCCTCTATTTCTATTATTCCAATCATTTAAATTGATCATGCACCTATCTACTTTTAAATGTAACTGAATCATATAATAGTTTCTCTGTGCCAAGGTTAGGATTAGGATTACACTCAGGCGCATCACCATAGTTAGGTTTCAATTCCTACATTTGCATTTTTGTTTAATCTCCTATCCCTTTTCTCCAATACCAGATACAAAATAAGAGACCAACTTCTCTAAAATATGGAGGTTGTTTCAAGCCACATCATCCCACAGCCTGAAACTTCCCATTGTTGTTGATTAAAATCAAGTGCAATTTTAAGGCATCAACAATTTACATCAATCAAAAAGAGGTACAGAGCTTGTAAGGTGGTAGGTTCTTTTATTATACATTTACTCTTATGAATGGTCAATAAGGACAACATGATGTTGATTTGATTTTGAGAAAGCTCAATGTTCGATGTGTGACTCAATTCAACACTATAATGCTAATGATATGTAGACAATACAATGAGATTCTAAAGTCTATATTGTAACTTATGTTCATATATGCTGCCAATATATTGGCACCTATAAAAATTATAGTAAGTCCATACATAACTTACAAGTAGTGAAACATTTCAATGTGAGTTATGCAGTGATGATGAGGGGCAATACCATCAATTTTCATGTGATATCATACACCAGAAGGGCCATATAATACACATTCCACAATGATGTTAATGTAGGATCAATACATTGAGGTTATGGAGTTTATCTTATTACTTTTATCATAGTGGAAGTGAGTACCAAAGATTTTACAAAATGAATGTCACATGGATGTATAACAGGGCAATTTTCATGATACAATGTGAGCATCATAGTAGAGGATTCACTAGTTGAGAGAAAAGGTGGTCAATTGGCAATTAGTCCTAGGTGGTAGGGAAGGTTGGTAGGTTTAATTATCAAGCATTAATGGGTACCTAACCCACATCATACATATTGCAATCTATGGTGGGTCTGGTGTCTATAAATACCCTAGGTAATTGCAATGGTCTAATTCCCAAAAATAGATTAGACACAAATGTAGCCCATGCCTTTTAATCAAAGGTAACCTAGCCTGCCAAGGAAGAAAACAATTATCTCCAAAGCCTATAAGACCTTAAGGCCTAGGATACCATCATGTGGTGACATCCCATGCATTCAAAACCCAAAGGAAGTAATAGATAATCCAAGCAGTCATGAGGCCTAGATTCAATGTGATCATGCCTCATGGCAAAGTGCAGAGAAGGCTATGAGAAAGTCATGATGATGCCAAGTGGTCGCATCCCAGGGACCTACCTAGGATGTTGCCAAGACTCACCTCTATAGAGACCTCTAAGAGCCCATGACAATATATCAACTTCTTTCCCATCTAGTTATGGTTTCCTTCATGATTCACTACGACTGAAATACTATGGTGGAAAGCATGACTGTAAGAGTTTCATTGATGATGTGGACAATGTATGTCAATCAAATTTTCATTATATATATTTTTAATATGTTATTGGTGGAGGAGGACTCACTAATTCATTAGACGATGCCACCTCCTCTCCTCCTAATGAATTAACCTCTTCCCCATGTGAGGCAACAGGTCACTATGAAAGCACTTCCTCCTCTTTGACAAAAAATATCAGAGCATCCTCATTCTCTCTATCAAGTCCACATAGATATGACACCTTTTGAAATACTTCCTCCACCATGGGGGACAAAGGCTTTTAGTGCATATCTTGAGACCATAGCATTCCATTTATTCTCCTTCCCTTAGTCATGGATTGAATGAGAGCTTTTTAATCAGGCCACCTAAAATCTTAAGAGTGAGAGGGTAGCCCAAATTTATGAGCACCAATTATAGAGATGGTCATTGATTCATGACAAGATAACTACAACAATAAAATAGAAAAAAATTAATCATCAATTTCCTTGGTGTGTGGTTTCCTTGATTGTTTCATCTAATTTTCCATGGTAATGTTTAATACACTTGGCTATCTCGATATAAAAAAGCATTGGGTTGTGGATAATGATGCACTGAGCTCCATGTTGCTTCCCAAAGAGAGTGGAAAAGGTTTGAGCAACAGACATGAGGATTACATGAAAATCAAGTCTTCAAGGGACTGTTATATGGATGGGGATGGGGAAGGGGAAGATGGGATTGAAACTCCTCCCATGAGCAAGAGGCATAGAAGAGAACATAAAGAACCTCATAAATTATTGCCTTTGTGTAATTCTCAAGGTCCATCAATTTTATATGATTTACATCCTCAATCTTTAAATATGATTTAACATTAATATTTTTTACTGGGCACTAGGATGTCTCACTATACCATATCTTATTAAACAATCCCTTCCAGCATTACTTGGACCTTTATGTCTAATGCTAATATAACTTAATTTAGAATATTGATGTCTGCTAAATACATATTTGATATCTTTATCTCATTTGAAATAAAGTCTATATTATTTTCAAATACATAGGAAAATCTCCTAATAATCCTTGCTATCAAGATTTTTGTCTAGTATTTATTTAGATAATAATGAATATATTTTATCCATTTATAAATATGCAAGATATAAATTTATAATAATATTTTGGGTTATCTAATGATTACTATTATTCAGGCTCGAGCAAGAGGGTTGCCTGACATGACTTTACATAGATATGGCCACTTGGTGTCTATTGTGATAAAGGTGAAGAACAATGTTGGGGATCTTAATTGTGTGATAATCTCTATCATTTCATTTCTAAACTTAGACAAAAATTACCATGTACCTCTAAGTGTCGATCTAGAACATATTATTTGATATAAAATTGTAGCATTAGGAAATTGTGTTAGATGTTGCCACAAGTCTAAAATATTTATTGTAACATTTTATTCAATGTTTTTTATTACAAATGTTTTTTTTTATTTTAGTTGGTTTAGATGGTACATGATTTGGTTTAACAAGAAGTAGAAGAAACATTGATGGTTTCCAAACCGGTTATCATGGTATCAAAGTAAATGCATATAACATTCATGAAATTGGACTTTCCTAATATGAGGTTTTTAATACATGGTAACTCTTGTTGAGAAAATATAATGAAATTACATAAAAACTAATCCCTATTTGTTGTGTTAATTAATAGGTTACCTAATAACATCTATCTAATTCATTACACATGGTAGACTACTATTGGTATTATTTATGTAATATCTTATTTGGTCTACCTCACTTCATGTATGTGGAAGAGATGAAAAAAATATGAATTTTAATAATTATAAGAATTCATAGATGTATTTATGTCCAAATCAAAGTATAAATTATTTATTTTCACATCTGTCATGTCTACAATAATATAGTGAAGGGTAGATGATATATTTAAAAGTTTAGATGGGAGTGCAACAACTACTTGATGATCAAGTTGAAAATATCTATAATAGGGATAATTATCCATTTTGTATTATAGTACCTATATGACACACGTTCTAATTAAAAAATAGTTATATGGTTTATTTTTATAGTTAATTATACTAATCACTAAGATGTCAATATCTTCAAGTCAATGTGGTAGAAACATTGAAATAGAAGATATATCTTGAGGAAATCTAATAGTGTTACTATTGTATTTGTATTATCCACCACATGCATTGCTTAATTGCATGATTTCTTTAACTCATGAAATAAGGATTTCCTCAACTTGAGTGAGATTAGATATAAATTTAGGCTATATACCTAGGTATATGTTATTAAAAGTAGAGAAATGATTATTGTTTTTTTCTATAGTACAATGATAAGTATGTTCACTATGAAATTCCATTTTTTTAATGCAGTCTAGATAAACTTCTTTGCAAATGAAATGTACATGTATAAATTAAAGACAATCTATCCTTTCATGGAATTCATTTTGAGGCTGGTCAATAGATATATCATAGAGTGTGGGGTCAATAATTGGTTTATGTGTATGGTAATTAAGTCACTGACAAAAAAATATTGAATCCTTACGTTTTGCATAAGAAAAACATTTTATTTTATTTTCTAGATCATTCTCCTTGGATGTATATAATGATCACGGAGGAAAAATTAAATGCAAATTGAATGTTAGTTTTTTTAGAGTTGAATATTTTTTATATAAAAAACTATAATGTAAAAATGTAATTGCAGGTGAGGAAAAATATTACAAGTATATAACATATGTAAAAGTAAAACCCACATGCTATATGTACATAGTAGAAAAGATGTAGGTTATTTATATACATAGAAACATGATAACATAGCGAGTAAAGGTGAATACCATTATGAGTGTAAATGTGAACGTATATCTATTTTTAAAAATTTTAAAAATATAACATAGAAAAATTATTTGAATGCTTCAAAAAATACATGTACGTAAACAATTAATATTAAGCAAATGCTTAAGTATAATTTAAATTAGAAACATTGCATGCATTTGAATTTAATTTATTAAAACATATAAAGTAATATCATAATAGGAGAATTAAATATTAAAGTGTCCAAAAATTTATGTATTTTATTTTTTCATTCTTATAACAATAATATATTATTTAGAGATATAACTATTTCAAAGTAACCAATAGAGAAGAGCAATGACATTTATATAGATATCAAGATGAAGAATTTGTGTCTATAGGTTATTACCACTACTAATGTAATTTTAATAATATAATCAATTTAATTTTTGGTATTTTTAAAATGTTCTATGAAAACACAATATAACCAAAAACTATTTTGTTATTTACAAAATGCATATATGTAAATACATGCAAAATTTAAGTTGTTTGAATCTAGAAGTAATATGCACTAAATCACATCAAAGACATCAATTAATTTTTTTTTTTTTTCTGTAGATTCATCTCTAATTGAATTAAATAAGGTAGAATTCATCTATTCCTTGCCATTATGCATATCCAATTTTGTTCCCACAGTGAAATGATATTTTTAAAAGAGATGTTTTTGACTATTTACTAAAACTCATAAGGAAATGATGATATATTTTGTAGATACTATGTTTTGACATACATAATATTATTAGAAACAATATAAAGTTATGTGTTCCATATTTTAATTATGATGTAGATTCTAATACTAAATTCAATGCATATTTATGTTTGCAATCTTTTACTTCAATGTTACATCTTTGACAATGTCAAGATGCATTATTTTTCTGAATCAATCTTTTTTTTTTACATTGTCTATTTTTAAGTATAAAAATTTAAGCATGATTAAAAATAATAATTTTAATGTGTATAATTTTTGCTTCCAATGTAAATGAAAAAAAAAATCTGTGGAACCCCTTATTTTTTATGTCTACAATTACTTTATGTTTAGTAACACTTGTACTTAGTGATGATGTTGGTAGGTTTGCACCATTATCTTCATATGAATTTATTCATTTCATGTTCCCTATATATATATATATATATATATATATATATATATATATATATATATATATATATATATATATATATATATATATATATATAGTTTCATGAATAATTATGTATCTAAGTTGATACCTTATGTTTTTTCATTATATGCTTGAAGTTTACCCCTTTTTATTGAAATAAATGAAACTAGCAGTGTCTCAAAATCACATAAATCGGCTAAAAAAATTCTTTCTTCATCACATAAATTTACCCAAAGGGATAGTTAAATTTATTAAGACTTATCTGTTAATATTAGTGTTCTTTTCATATTTAAATTTCCATCTGGCCTTGTGGAAATAAAAGCACTAGTAATGGATAAATTAATGTTAATAATTTCAATCTTTATATTTAGTTTTGCATCTTTGATATCCTTAATTATTTTGAAGTCGAATTGGTATAGTAGAATACTATAATTTTCTTCAAAACAATGTTTAATATATGATTTCATATTAAGGATAATATCCCATGGAATTTTTGAGTGATTGTATTTTTTATTTGCATATATCAAAGTTTCATTCTAAATTGAGTATATTTTTCCAATTAAAATTTTATTGAAAAATAGATTTTCCACTTGGTTGAAAGAAGTCATAGTGATGTCATCTCCTTTACTTTCCATGATGTCGAAACTAAAAAATTTCCGTGTACCACAAATTTTTGTAAGTACGTAGAATCTCCTTTTTAAGAACTCTACCCTATGTATTCTAGTTGTTTTGTAAGGATTTGAATTTCTAGTTTTAGTGTGTGATATTATTTACATGCATTCTATTTTAGATACCCTTCTTGATACTATATTCATAGAAATTATTTTTCTTTAGTTCTTCATTTTTTGTGAAGTTTAAATTTAGTGTATAGGGGAAGAGGTAAAATATATTATAATTGATGTCTATACCTTCCTATAAAATCAAATTTAATAAAAAAAATAATGAGTGCAAGTTTTTAATAACTACAATCAAGATAAAACAATGCATGGAAATTGAATGTGGAAGTTTATTTTGGCTTATATTATCTATATCTTAACAAATGTTTATATACATTTTATATGAGTTGCACATTTGATTTTTTTATATCCAAAAGAGACAAAAATATAATATGAATATATGGTATAAAAGGAAATTAATTTCAATATAAATATATATAGAATTATACAAAGAAAATGATAATAATTAACAACCTTGTAGAAGTTTCCATTTTTTAGTATTTATTACAATATTATGTATTTTTTATTTATCTATAAAATATATAATGTAGACATATATTAACTAAAATTATAAAAGGGTTTTTTTCAATACAAAATAAAAAATTTAGATATATACATGTGATAAGTTGCATCATTTTCAACATATAAACATCAAAATATAATCAAGCTAGTTTAACTTGTTTAACATTTTGAATTATTTTTGCTCTAATTGGGTAGTGTAATTTGAAAATGGGATTGATAACATGGATTAAATTTTAGATTATCATATGGGTAGGTTCATATTTTAAATCATGCTCAATAGTATCATATATGAAACCAAAGCCTCTAAAGTATGTTTTATTGGTTTTAAACCATTTGATAAAAATTATATGAGGATTTGTAACTGAAAAATGCTCCATTGCATTTTGCTTTATAAAAATGATAAAAATGTTTGGCATTAGATAATGGATGACATGAGTGACAAATTATTTTCTATTGAAAATTGTTTCACACTGTAGTTGTTTAATAGTCAAAGACCATGTTAGAGTCTCCTTTGGTATAATTGTTTTTTTATGACTCTTGGTTTCCATGCTATTGAAATATATCTAAGGGGGAAAACATGAAATATAAAATATTACTATTAATATTAATATAATGAAAATTGCATACAGTACATAAATTTAGTTCTAATTGATTAAAAAATATAAATTAATCTAAGAATGAAATGACCTACTAAACATAAAATGAATTCACAAAAACATATAATCTAGAACATGTTAATAAAGTTATATGTATAAAATATTACTCATTTATTTATGGAATACACATTTATTAGTTAAATATAGTAAATAAACAAAATATCCATGAATAATATGAATTTATAATATATGATGATCTTTATTATTATCATGTTTTGATTTAGTATAATTAGGTATTTCAAAATATCCTCCATATACAATATACTAATTGTGTATTATTTTCTAGGTAAAAAATAGTTTAGATATATATGATTGTTATGTTTTTATTTGTTTTCTAAATTAAAAACTATGAATAAATTAAAAACCATGAATAACAATTTCACATTATGCCTAAATTTAGCAAAATGTCATTTTAAATAAAATAACATCAATACAATAAGGGTCAAATAAAATAAGTGTTCCATTCCTTTATAATACTATCATTAAATGAAAAAGGAAAAATTAATATTAGTGAATTTATAATGTTCAATATTAAATTTTATTACAATTTAAAATAAGTATATATTGAATTGACTTAATATCTTTAACAAAATTAAGTACGTGTTTAAATGTTTTATAAGGGAGTGTAATTAGATATGTTATTTTTAAATTTCAAATCTTGTTAGATCTAATTTGTAGGTAAATAATTATGATATTCAAATATATCTAAGAATTAATTCACATAAACACTGTATTAGCAACATTAGATGCATCTGATTTTTTAGCTTTTATATGGATATCTAAAAGTGTAAGTACTTCTACACACTTTTGAGTATGACATTATCTAATGATCCCTCTTTCACCAAGAGAATATACATATGTTTTTATAACCAATTCTAATTATTTATAATTTAATATCTATGTATAATGCCATCTTCATTGAGTTATTGTGTTTGATGCCATAAAATAACCTAACTCTCAAGATCATCTTGTTATTTAAATACCACTAAGTTTTTTATATGAAAATTTAATTGCCAACAATTTAATGAACTTAATAAAGCTTAATAAATTATAATTTGAATGTGTGTGTGTGTGTGTGTGTGTGTGTGTGTGTGTGTGTGTGTGTGTGTGTGTGTGTGTGTGTGTGTACACACACACACACACACACACACACACACACACACACACACACACACACACACACACACACACACACACACACACACACACATATATATATATATATATGTATATATATATATGTGTTTGTATGTGTGTGTATATATGTATGTATATATACACAAATATACATATATATATATATATATGTATGTATATATATATATATATATATATATATATATATATATATATATATATATGTATGTATATATATATATATATATATGTATATGTATATATATATATATATGTATGTGTATATGTGTATGTGTATATATATATGTATGTATATATGTGTGTGTATATATATGTGTGTGTGTATATATGTATATGTATGTACATATATATGTATATGTATGTATATATATGTATGTATGTATATATATATATGTGTGTGTGTGTGTGTGTGTGTGTGTGTGTGTGTGTGTATGTGTATATATATATATGTATGTATGTATGTATGTATGTATGTATGTATGTATATATATATATATATATGTATATATATATATATATATATATATATATATATATATATATATATATATATATATATATATATATATATATATATATATATATATACATACATACACACACACACACACACACACACACACACACACACACACACACACACACACACACACACACACACACATATATATATAAACCTTCACTTGTTAAGGTAGCTAAAAGTTAAATAATGTATGACTTCTATGATGTATACATTGTGTTTAAATATAAATATGTTCAAATGTAAAATTATTTGTAAAAATAAGAAATTTTTCAATATATTTATCAAAAAAAAAAAAATGATCGAGGAATTCAATAAATTTGTTGGCATTTTTTTTCAATAAACTTAGGATTCCAGCTATATTTCATTATAAATTGTATGGGATCCATCATTAAATTAATTTAAAACCCTTTTTCATACATATTCTAATGTCCAAATGGAGACATGTTAGGAAAGCATCACAGGAACTGAAATCCCTCTAATAATCCTAACTCTTCCTATGAAGCAAGGAACTTGTAAGTATTTTATTATGAGTAACTAGACAAATTCCCTGATATCTTTCCCAATGATATGAATGATAATCTCTATACAAATTTATAATAAATGATATATAACATGATATAGAAGAGATACACATGTGCATTATATCAAGTCCTCTCGAATACACATGTATTAGTTTAATACACTAAGCAAATGAAATATTCATGAACATTTTAATTAGTGTCAAGAACATCAAATATCCATACATAATCTAAATAAAATATTTTTTAAGATGTGAATTTATAATCCAAAAAGAGAAATAAAGATTTTATATATATATATATATATATATATATATATATATATATATATATATATATATATATATATATATATATATATATATATATATATATTTTTTTTATTTTATTTTATTTTTTATTTTTTTTGTGCGGGGGTAGAAAGAAATTCTTCAAGAACTTTTTGAATTAGTGAGTTTTTAAGTTAATAGTTAGATTATTTTCATTTTTCATGGTTTTCTTTGAGTCATTAATTTTTAAGTTGATATTTTAATGTGAAAGCATTAACCAAGTATATTTGCATAGCTATTTCCATCGCTCCTGACCAAAACCCTTATTATGCATGGTTTACAATCCACAAATTTGTGAGACAATTTCTATTTGATTTTTTTTAAATTACATAGATTATTTCTTATATTTTTATTTTATATTTAACTTAATATATCTTCAAAATTATAATCCCTACAATTAAAATTCTCCCCTCTACCCAATTAAAAATAAAAGTCAGTATAATAAATATAATTTATAATTTCTTATATTCACCTATGTTGTTATTTGTTAGATCAAAGAATACACCTAATTTGACTAAGACTCTATTAAGATTTATCAAGATAACATAATATTTTTTAAGGTTTACATATCCTATTTTTTATAATTATATAATATCTCATTTGTAATTATTTAATTTAGCAGGACTATCATTCCAAGGATTTTTCATAATTAAACATTCATTTATTTTAATTGTTTCAATTATTATGTAACTAGTATAATATTTTGTAATATTATACCTATTTTATTTGTTACATTGACTTATTTATTTGTGGATATATAATAAATTTAGTTTTTAAAATTTTATCTCAACACATAATTCTTATGAGTATGTCTAGAAACTCTGAAGGATCATTGTTAATATAATTTTATTTGATGTCAAAATTTAATTTTGCCATCTTCTGAATTTAAATCCAACATAATATCTAAATGAATTTATATTTATCTCTTATATAAAATGTTTCAAGAAACAAATCATGACATTATTAGAGAGGAATGTGTGATTTTAGATGCCTATAAACTCAAAAATTAAGTATTTTCTATACATAGAAATGTCATTAGTTTAAGTGTTTTCCCCCTTCTTGTTGGTATAAATTGGTGGTAATTTTTTATAAAATTCCTTTTTTTTAATGTTGGAATGAGAAATTTTCCAATGTGTTTTTACAAAATTGTTTGTTTTTATTTTCTTTGGTGGAATCCAACATAAGATACCCTTGTGATGAAACTAAATATGTTTTTTTAGCTCATGTCTAGAGAATTGTAAACTATGAAAGCACGTATATTATTAACGGCAAAGATCACTTGTAACATTTTTTATGAAGATCACACTTTCTAGTTTATTAAAGATGAGATTGTTTCACATTGATGATATATTTGTTTAATCTAATAATGTAATATATGATTGTTTTACATTAATTTTTACTATTATTTCATTTTTAATTGAAATGTCATAATTTCAAATTTTCAAAATAAATTATATAGTCTATCTTCAAGATGTATGAAAATGTTACTAATTATATAAGCAATTCCACTATATTTTGATATTAAATTTTATTACAAATATAAAACTAAATTGATTAATGCTCTTTATTTAACTAGTTATAACATATTATGATATTAAAAGTTATTATAAGCATAACACCAAATTAATTAATAATTATCATAATTTAATTTTTTAATATTTTATTAATTCATAATTCACATTATTTTATCAAGAAATCAACAATTAATTATATATGTTTAATTTGATTAAAAAAATAATTTTATGTTTACAACAGGCATGTTTTAGTAAACCATAAACATTTGAATTAATATAGGGTATAAGAAATAAGTTAAATAGTTTTGTAAAATAAATTTTGGGGAACAATTACATAGAATTAGAGTAGGCCATAAACTTTTCTAAATAAATTATATATTATATCATAAATATGTATTAAATTATTTTAAATTGCATTTCTTTATATAAGAGATTCCAATATATTTTGATGTTAAATTTTATTCAAAACATAAAAAAAATATTACAACATTAAAATATATTATAAACATAATACTAAAATAATTAATATTTTAATGATTTATAGTTTATTTTGTATTTTTTATTTATTCATAATTCCTTTTATTTTATCAAGAATTCAGTAACTAATTATGTGTTTAATTTTCTACAAATAAATTAAATTTATGTTTACAATGAGAATATTTTATTAAACCATACACATTTGACTTAATATATGATCTTAGAAATGAGTTAAATAGTTTCCTAAAATAATGTTTTGCTAAGAATTGCATAGAAATAGAGTAGGCCATCAAATTTTCATAAAGAATTATGTTGTCTATTGTAAAGATGTATAAAAATATTACAAATTATTATTTTTTTATATAAGCAATTCTAATATATTTTGATGAAAAATTTTACTACAAACATAAAAAATAATTCATTAATTCTCTTTATATAAACAATTCTAATATATTATGACATTAAAATTTATTATAAATATAATACTAAATTAATTAATAATTGGAATAATTTATAGTTTATTTATTAATTTTTTTATATTTATTCATAATTTATTTTATTTTATCAATAAGTCAATAATTATTTATATATATTTAATTTTCTAAAAATAATTTAATTTTAAGTTTGAAATGGGCATGTTTTATTAAACCATACACATTTGATTTCATAAATGATCTTAGAAAGAAGTTAAATAGTTTTCTAAAATAAAGTTTTTGAAACAATTGTATAAAATTAGAGTAAGTCATCAACTTTTGAAAATAAATATATAGTTTATCATAAAGATGTATAAAATTTACAAATTAAAGTTCTTTATATAAAAAACTCCAACATATTTTTATGCTAATTTTTTTTAATAGGTTTTAGGGATTACAAGCCCCTACCCAAATAAAAGTAGAGATAAAAATAAAAGGGTTTAGCTTGATGATAAAAATCCATTAAGGCATTGGACCAAAAAAATACATAGAATTATCAACCAAAAGTGATAGTATAACACTATTTATTCTAAAAGTAACCAAAAGTTAACAATTTAAATTTACAAAGAGAACTTACTTATTCCCTTTTATCCAATGATACAATAGCCAAAAAAACACTTATAAAAACACCAAAATCTTAATAAAATAGAATTACATGATCCCCACCCTAATTTTCACCCAAAACATCACTATCCAACATGGAAAGATCACTTATAGGCCCTACCTATTCTTCATCACCCACCTCCTCTGGCTTGAAGACCACCTAGTCTAATAGCTTTGTCGTTGTGCTTGCACCACCTAAGACCGCAACCAAGAGGCACCTTTCCACCACCCTCCTTTCCTGATAGTACCCCACCACCTACCTCTTACCTCCCTTCTCTTCAATCCAATGTGGATTTGGGAACCACCCACATGTAAACCCATGAATTAGATCCTTCACCACATGAATCCTCTCTTGATACATAAAAACTACATGAAACTTAGATAAAATATAAAATGGAGCTTTAAAATCTTCCAAAATAGGGAGATCACTTATTGCTTTACCTTCATAGCCTCTTCAATAGATCACCATTTATATAATTCCTCAACAAAACTCAATATATAAGTATAATACTCCTCTAATTTTATACATAGAGATAATAGAATAAACTCAAACCATCTTTCCTAGAAAAGGGAAGCTCCAAAAATGGGCCTTCCTTAACTTTATCCATTTTTGAGAGCCAGCTTCCCTAGTTATCTAGCTAAACAAAAAAGGAAACTAACTCTTCCACCTAAGATTTGTTTGAGATAAATGTTAGCATGTTACTTGAAACTAATGTTACTAGTACTAATTTGGCATTCACCCTTCTATTGATTGATAACAATTCATCCCCCATCACCTTTTCAATATCTTCCAACATTTTTGATATCAAGTCCTTAAAAACATTTCTTATATGAGTCCTTAACACCTTAACTATAAAGTGTGACTCCCTAAAAACACCTCCAAAGAATAATGGCCAAAATAATATTTCAACCAACTTAGACTCTATCACCAGATAAGCCAAAAAAAAAATCTGCTGCTGATTATTCCACAAAATTAAATAGGGGTGATTCCCATAAATGGGACCATTCTAAGGTGCCACACATTTTACATTCACTTTCATTATTTATTTCATCATTAAACATACCTCTTTCCCCTCCCACACTCTAATAAAAGACAACTTACATCAACTTCACCATTTCAATCCCTATACATTGAATCCAAAAGTCTCTACAATTATTAACCCACAATTCCTCCACTTGGTTTATGTACACATTATCCAAAACATTGGCCAACCTATTGCTTTCCCTAAAATAATTGGAACTAAACTAACCTCTAAGATGACCCAACAACGACCAATATTTTATCACTTAGATTTTCACCCTTTAAGGAGATCTCTCAGCTCTCCCCATCCAAGTGGCATAATGGAAACACCTTTAAAATATGGGTGAGCCTAAGAGTGAGTGAATCTCTAGATAGGTCTAGCTCCCTTGATTTACCACTTTGGATCACTACTACACCTAAACATTGGAGGGGGTAAGGGGGAGAGAAAACTAAAATCAAACATTTCTAAGGGAGGTGATACACCAAATAATTTAATGACTTATAACCATGTTCATGTTATACATGAAACCAAGAAACTAACCAAACATATACTTCTCCAATCTACATCTTCTCATATCTATATTACATTATGAGGTTATGGATGAATGTTTAGGCTAGGAGGACTAGACAAGAGGCCTTGAATGGTACTAGTGAATATACTAGCTCACTCAACCTAGAAACTTTTTAGAACACTTCACATGTCCTATAAAATGAATCTTTCCAACTACAAATAGGTGAGAGAGTGAAATAATATGCTAATGAAACAAGAGTCATCACTTAAGAAAAATCAAACAATAAAGTGAGAAAAGTATGAACAGTCATGGAAGAGGTTAAAATTAGTAGTCCTATTGATCAAATGATATGAAAATGAGTAGGGCTTTACCATACTCAGGGGGAGCATAAGTTACAAAGGCCAAAATGGCTAGTTCTTATAGAACTTGAGAGAGAGAGAGAGAAGAAGAGATAAGTTCAAAGGTCATAAGGACACTTGTCAATCTGATCAAAGGAGTTGCATATGCATGAGAATAAGATTTTAAATGAACCATGCAAGGTCAAAAATCCCAAGTGTCCATACAAGGCATAAAACTCATGAAAAGTGGCATGAAACTCCCTATTTTTGCTTATATAGTTACCTTCATTATTCACCTTTGTGTAAACATCCCAAAAATCATCTACATGTGACATTTATTTAGGTTGTCACATGTGTAGTAGGTCCCGTATTCAAGTCTCCCATGTGATTGGTATTTGACTCCTTATATGGGTAATTTCTTTCCATAGGTCTGTAAACTCCCCCGTTGTCTAAAAATAACTGATTCCTAATGTGAAAAATAAAAGCAATAACAATAACATATACAATCCATGTAAATGTCCAATGGCATAAACATGTTTATGCATAGATAGAAAAAAATCATACAAGGGGATACATTTTGACTATGATGACATAACAAAATCTATAAGTGGTAGAAAATTTTAACTATTTTTAAGTGAAAAAAATAAAGATAAATAAAAATGTACTTTTGAGATAGACTTTACACATGTTACAGGCATCATATAGGCTTATAGATGGAAAAAGTGTTAATTATTTATCATAGATAAATTCCTCCAATTTATATACATGTCTACTATTAACCATAAAACAATAATAAATGTACATTTAATATAATATTTTAAAATTATAAAAGGAGAAAAATCATAAAATACAAGAGTTAATTTGTTAAGATTTTTCTCTTGATAATTTATGATTACTGAGGGATATTATTAGAATTCTCTATGAATAAAGGTCTCACACATTTAGACTAACTAAAGTTTCTAGGTGATTAGAATAAATTTTCATTAACACATTTAAATACAAATATTGGATATGATATATACATTAAATATAATAAACAAATTCAATAATTAGTGATTCTTTAAGCATAAAAAGAGACAATTCTACTAAGAAATTGAAAAAAAAAAACCACGTGTGTGTGTGTGTGTGTGTGTGTGTGTGTGTGTGTGTGTGTGTGTGTGTGTGTGTGTGTGTGTGTGTGTGTGTGTGTGTGTGTGTGTGTGTGTGTGTGCACGTGCGTGCGTGCTTGTGTTTGTGTGTGTGTGTATATGTATATGTATATGTATATGTATATGTATATGTATATGTATATGCATATGTAAATGTATATGTATATGTATATGTTTATGTATATGTATATGTATATATATATATATATATATATATATATATATATATATATATATATATATATAATGATTATACAAATGACAATTGGAAAAATGTTTATATCATAAATTTATAAACAATAAGAAGTATTACCAAATATATTTTTTCCATTTCAAAGTATTTGAGAGGAGGATGAATGATATTTATGTCACTCATGGCATCCAAAAAAAGTGAGAGAGAGGAGTCTATGAAAAAAATTAATATTTCTTCTCCATTATATTTCCATTTAAAATTTTTTAACATAATTCATTTTATTTTTTATTATATAATTCTATTCTTTAATTTTCACATTTTATAATGGTACCTAGCTCATCAAGTAATTAAATAGAGTTAGTTTACAGGATCATTTAGCCATTGTATATATTTATAAGATAGTTTAGCTTTCCTCATACTTTTTACATAAATTATTTGTCTATTACATTTTTATTGTGAATTATTTTTACTGATCAATTCATTTTATTAATTTTTTAGGAAGTAAAGTTTTTGGATAACCTCACCATTTTGACAACTTATAAATTTACTTGACAAGAAGCTTGAAATGAGGTAAAGTTTCAAAAATTATTTTAATATTATTGTACATAATCCTAGGTGTAGTAATATTTATCCTCATATAAAATATTAAAATTCCTCTTGAATACAATTTTGGATTACACCAATTGCATTTTACAATTTATATAATTCATTCCTGACCTAAAATTGGTATCAAAGCATAGGCTGATTCATTTTTTATTATCTTCCAATCTTCTCCTCCCACTTTAAATTCATATCCCTATCCATATCAATATATATTAAAATATATTAATCTTTTTATATACCATATGGTGCTATTACAATAGTGATACTAAATCATTGGAATTGATGCATGGTAGTTGTGCACTAGTTGCAAATATTCACCATCTCTCAAGGAAAATGATTTAGGGATTATTGCACATCCAAAAAAAATCTATGATCATATAAATCATCATTATAAAGGTCATAATTTTATATTCAATCACCAAAAATATAGAAATATTTAATGGCAGACCATTCAACTTCAAACTTTATGACTATGGTCAAGACTCATTTTATCAATGACACCATGACTAGGGTTTCAAGCATAATACATAGATTTATCCATTTAGGTTATGATGGATTTATATAATATAAACAATGGACATACATTTTCAATATATGATTTCAAATATTTTTTAAAAAATACACAATTATATATTTTTAACTTATTAAAAAAATTTAAAAATAATTCATTTTGGTGAAAATAAACTCAATATCAATATAAATATTTTTAAATCTAGTGCTCGATACTATTGCGTATGTCTTTTACATTTAGGAGTAAATTTTTAATATTTTAACCATTACATCCAATAACTAACATAGCTATAACAATTGATTTTTTTTCTTTGAACTTATCAATTGCTAATGATAAATAAAGATAAAATTTTCATTTTCCATTTCCCTATGTCACCTATGGATCTCTATCATTTAATGTAGATCATAACATTAATAAATTTTGAGTATATGGATAAGTTAAACCCATGTACAAGTATTTATTTTGAATCAGGCATTACAATAGGATAAATAATTTTCATATATTTACTAATTTCCATGCACCACTCTACTCTTATGTCCTTTAATATCTTTTACATATACCACTAGGTATATAAAAAAGACAAACTTTTTCCATACATGAATGAGTATATAAGAATGATGAGCATACTAAGAGGTTTTTTATATCACCATGGTGGTATATATAAGTGAAAACATATTATAGTGATAAGGAATCAATCCATCTCTCCTTGATAAAATAAAATTCATTCAATAAAAACAATAGTTGTCACAACACTAACCAACAAGTAGGCCTGGTTATAATGGTATAGAAATGTTGAGAATCCTCTCATCTTGAATTTTTTTTTATCATTTATTATGGAGACACACATATATTTGAGCCAATAGTAAAAATGAAATCACAAACTTAGAAGTATAAAAATTATTAGGCATTGGCCTTAATAAAAGCATTAATTGATGAAGAATTTTATCATCACATACAAATGTATGACACATCATGGTAAGCAATAAAAATTTTAAATGATTTGTCTTGTTCCCATTATGAATTATAATTCACAAAATTTAAATTTAAATTATTCAAGGTCAAATTGAAAAATGATCATGTAATGATTCTAGATTAAAAAAACTATATAATCAAGCATGGTGTTCAAGATGTTGGTGAAAACATTTATGTATATTAAATCCTTAATTATATCTATTTTCCCCACAATTAAACCTATTCTAGAGTCTTTTTAAGTAATCAAATATAGATGCTCACTTTTCATCAATCACCTTAGAAGATGGTTGAAAGAGAAAAGGATTTTGGATGAAATAATGAAACCATCAGGGAAACTATTTTATAACAAAATCAAAAGATAAACTCATATAAGAAGTATTATTATTCCATTAAAAAATTAACTAATAGAGTAGAAGGAAAAACAGAGGAAAAAGAGGATGCACTAATATAAATAATGGTCAACATCATGAAAATTAAAATGATGGACAAAACTTGTTTTCAATAAATTATGGTAGAAAATGGAGTCATGAGGCTCATTAACTCAAGAAATCATGGAAAAATGTTGAGGCCTATCAAAAATAAAAATAATATAATAATGAAAATAATAAAATCTAATAACTAGACTTGGTGTAGTTTATAAGTGAATGTGTGATTTACATTTTAGAAAATGTAAATAGTGCCTTAGTGAATTCAACTTCAGATGATGTTTGGGTCCTATATAATAGTTCTATGAAACATGTGAATTTATGAAGGGACTTATTTGATGAGTTTCATAAAAAAATGCATGGTTTAGCATATTGGGCATACAAAACAAGTTTACAACCTCAAGGAAAAAATAAAAATTGATTGAAGACACTAGGGACTCCATATTTCACTCTCCATAATGTCCTATATGTGCCTAAAATTTAAAAAAATATATATATTATCCTTGGTGTTCATATGATAAAAAGAACACTCTATTATTTGGTATGATGGACAGGGTAATATCATAATTAAATTATAATTATGTATTTGTTTCGACTAAGTTTGAGGAAGGAAAGTTGTTGAAAATGAGAAGTAAACCTTTAAATTCAAGAAAATTTGCTCATGTTTTTAAAGAATTGTCAGGAAATATTTTATAGCTAAAATAAAATTATCTTTGATTCCCTCTAATTTTTTTGGTCTAAAATTCATTCTTTTGTTCATCTTAATTACTTCATATTATTCATGGAATACTATAATAGAATGACCTAGATCTATTTTTTGAAGAAAAAAGACAAGCCCTTAAAACATTTAAAAAGTTTCACATAATGATTGAAAATGAAGCACAATCCCATATTGGGACATTGAAGAATTATAATGAAGATGAATTCACATGAAATATGATTTAATCCTATCTCAATAAAAATGGAATCAAGAATCATCTCATACTCCCTTATATTCCTTAATCAAATGGAGAAGTTTAGAAGATGAACAAAACTTGATGAGCATGTTTCAGGGAATGTTGTATTTTAAAGGATTAAATATAAATTTATAGGTAGAAGCAACTCAAACAATAGTCTATCTTTGTCATAGTCCACCATAAAAAACTCTTCAAATGAAGCCTTCATATAAATTTTTTTATGGTCATCTTATTTCAGTGTGACATGTTTGGATTTTTTAATCCACGTGTTATGTATTGATTCTCAAGGATAAAAGGAAAATTTTAGACCAAAGGAGCAATAAATGATTCTTTTTGAGATATTCAAAATCATCAAAGGGATAAAAAAAATTGGGTGAAGGTAAAAACTCTTTTCAATTTTTTTTTTTTTTTTTGTAAAACAATGAAAGACATAGCTATCATTGATTAAAAATTGTGTCAACTTGATAAATTTGCAAAATTTAATGTTTTCAAGGAGAATGATATGGATATTTGAAACAATGAGGGGAAAGGGGGGAACATGTAGCTTAGAATAAATTTAATATATATTATCTCATGTCATTGAAAAATAAACTCCTCATGAGGAATAAAAATAGACTTAATTATAAGATGAACACATGTTTCTAAAATAAATCAATAAAATGAAGAAGCTTCAAATAAATAAAATGAGTAATTTATTATTATACAGGAAACATAAAGAATATGAAAAAAGGTACACCTAGACATTAAAAGATGTCAAACTTGACAAAGTTTGAAAAAAATGACTCAAATTACACACATATCCACACATAAAATAGGAAAGTTCCTATAAGATATTTAAGATAAACTATTAAAAATTAACCTTGGAAGACCATCCAAAAGAATAAATCAATAATGCTCTCAATTCATAACCAACTTATTTCAAACAAACTACAAATATTTATGCATTTATAAAAGTAATGGAAATTGATTATGATGCCTTGGTCAAGAAGGAAGCTTGGGAGTTAGTTGAAATTCCACTTAATTGTAAACCCATTGGTTACAAATAGGTATTTAAATATAAATAGAAAGTAGTTGGATAGCTCAACAAACATAAATCAAGAATTGTCAAAGTTTTATATGCACAAAAAGAAGGGATAGACTGTAAGGAGACCTTTGCACTAATAAAAAAATTAAATACTATTTAGACTTTGTTGAATTTGACATAAAAAATCATGGAAATTTCATCAAATGGATTTGAAAGATGTTATTCTTAATGTTGATCTCAAATAAATGGTTTACATGACTCAATCATAAGTTTTTCTAGTTTACTACCAAGAACACAAAGTTTAAAAGATCAATAAATATTTATACATATTAACATAATACCCATGAGCATTGTATGACAATATCACTAAACACCTTTTAATCATGAACTTCAATCATTTTTAATTTGAATATGCAATTATTTATCTCCAAAAAATTAACAAAATAGTTGTATATGTGCATGATCTACTCATATTTAATAATGAAAGGTAAATTGTAAAATTAAAATCAAAATTAATGAAAGGTTTTGAAACTATAGATTTAAGTCCCCTTAATTTTTATTTGGGTACTGAAGTGATTGAGAAACCTAAGTACATTTTCATCACACAATAGATGTACATTGGTGAAATTTGGAGAAAATTAGGATTGACACAATGTAAACCACTCAGTATACCCATGGAAGAAAATTTAATTTGGCATCAAATGATACTACATAATTAAAGGATGCACTAATTATTGAAATATCATTGTAAGACTAATATATGTAACCATAATTAAATTAGACATTTTTTTGGGTGTTATTTTTAGTAGATTCAAACTAAACCAAAGAAATAATATGGCTCAAAAAGATTATTATAGATTTACAAGAAAAAAGGTCTTATCAACATCACTCATGGTTGATAACACTTGTACAATCCAAATTGTAATAAGTCCAATATTTAATGACCAAAACAAACACATAAACATAAAATTCCATTTTATTTAGGATTATTTAAAATATGATACTTAAAAATTGATACATTTTTGAACTATAGAGAAACAAATAAATATCTTGGCAAAAGTGCTTGGAAGAGAAAATTTTAAAAAAAATTCAAAGGCATGGTGTGTCTCACTATAAACCCTATGAATTAATTGGGGTATGTAATATTATTTTATATAATCTTAAATTTATCAATATTTTTCCTTATGTGGAATCTAAGGAGTCATCTTGAATATGAAATTAATAGTCACATAGTTTATTATTTATATGTATTCTTGTGTCTCATTTCATTGAATGAATATAATTTTTATTTGCACAAATTTACATTTCCAATTTATGCAGTGCATTCTTAGCCTAAAATTTATGAGGTATTCTAAGTATTTATATAGTTTTTACTCTTTGATTGATTACAATCTATGATTGAGATCACTTTATAATTATCTGTATATTTTCAATATTGTTTAATATTTATAGATGGTTATACTTTGTTTAGATGTTTTTATATTTTTATGTAAAAATAAAAAATGGCAAAATAAACATATAATACATTTATTATTTATTATTAGCATGGTCAGATGTGTAAACATTAAATTTTTAGTAAGCAAAGAACTATACTTTTTTTCTATATAAAATAAAAATGAAGACTTTTAAATAAAACAAAATGCACCTTATCAATATTTTAAATTTTTTCAATTGTATAATGATTAATATTTTAATGTTGTGTATATTTTCAATGGGTTGTGGAGTTTCTCACAAAATGACAATGAGGATGATGACAAGGAGAAGAGAAACGATAGAGATGATGAGGATGATAATGATAGAGACAATGAGGATGTAGAGCATAATTATTATGATGTCATGGATAAGAATTATTAAATAAATATATATTTTATTATTTATTTAAACACTTTAACAATATTTATTCTCATTCATTGTGGTGCCTATAAAATTATATTTTATAACATATTTATTTGACCAAAAAAATGACATTTTACTATATATAAAATTTCAATTTAGTTCTAATAAGCTATTTTTGCTACTATCTTTTATTTCTATATTACTTTTAAGTCATATATTTATTTATTTTCATTTCAAAATAAATTTTATTATTTCATATTATTTATTTAATGTTATGTTTTAATTTGAAATGTATTGCATGTCACATGGTACTTGTTTTTTCCAATTAATATTTTATAATGCATGTAATTTTTTACAATTATCATTGCATTAAATATTTTAATTATATATAAAATAATTTTTATTTTATATATTTTTATTATTTACCCATAAAATTTACACCATTTTTATTAATAAATAAAATAATGCTAATACATAGGTATCTTATTTAATCTCTGCATGTAGAAACATTTTCTTTATATGCATTTTATCTATCTCATGATCAAATGCAGCAATAATAGATAAAATAAAAATAATTAAATTTAGTTTCAAAATAGGAGAGCATGTCTCACAAAATTCATTTCCATCTACTTTAAATAATTCCTTTTCCACCATGAAAGGCTTATACTTCTTCATCTTCCCTTCTGCATTCTAATTCTTATTGAAAACATAATTGTAACATATAAGATTTTGTCTAGTATGTAAATCCACCAAGTCACAAGTATTATTATTGTACAAAGACACCATTTCCTCCCTTATATACTTATTCTAAGACTTTATATCTCCGTAAACAATATATTACTTCACGATATTTGGGTGTTCATTACCAAAACCTAATAGTAGGAATATAAAAATAAAAATTGATGTGTTATACCTTTAAACTATTTTGATCTGATCCAACCTATACTTATTCTAATATCCTCATGATCTAATACTAAATTTTGACAAGTAAATTTTATTCACATATTTTGAATTCATCATGTTTAGAGTCATAGTATCCTTCTATTTTACTTTTTCAACTCTTCATCTATATCACCATATTGAAATATATAATCTTAAATATATATGTACCAACATACAACTTCTATGTTTCTTCTTTTGCATACTTGTTTGGATAATTTTATGCAGGAGCACCCTCTTAATGGCTATGAGAATAAACATTCCAATAAAAAATACACAAGTATCTTAGTTATATATTCTTACCACTCCATGCTTATCAAGGAGTCTTTTAAATAAACCTTGATGTGGGTGATAATTTTACAAGGTAATAAGTACTACCCACTACTTCAACTAACTTTTTTATTTTAATACACATAAATCAACATACTCTAAACCTTATTCATCCACTCTGTAACTCCATTCTATTATGGTGTATATGGATATGCATTCTACCTCTGAATATTACTCTAACTACAAAACTTGTTGAACTATATTGAGCACTGCTCATCACCATTATCCATGCACAACACTTTGATCTCTTTCTCTGATTGGTTATCCACAAGGGCTATGAACTCCTTGAATTTATTTAGAACTTAATATTTATTAATATAAATTATATCTAGGTCTTA
Organism: Torreya grandis; assembly: GCA_037957365.1. Classification (NCBI taxonomy): domain Eukaryota; kingdom Viridiplantae; phylum Streptophyta; class Pinopsida; order Cupressales; family Taxaceae; genus Torreya; species Torreya grandis. Next base: position 2,177,957 of record JARHVA010000214.1, on the reverse strand, counting down.
TGAGGGTAGTTACATATGAAGGAAACATATATGAAAAGCTTATTCAATGTTGTGGCCTTTACTAGTATAAACATATTATTTTAGAATACCTACAAGATTATACTTACACATGTAATTTTTATACAAAATTTCACATGATTTTATTTATCCTAGATGAAATTTTCATAGATTTCAAATTCTAAGGGAAATTTATCCATCCCTTTAACCATATCATTATCCCAAAATATGCACAAAACTTTATCACTAGTATGGTCTATACTTTGGTGCTAGATTATTTTTTCCTCAATTAGAATAAATACATGCATTCCTACTTTATCCTAGGCCTCCAAAAACATAATGTTGTTATATGTGTTATTTATTTCATTTGCATCAATCTTGAACAATATTTATGTGTGCATGCCCCTTACCAACACCATGATTCACGTACCATTTTGTACCCATAATTATTTAATGAGACCTATATACCAACATAATCTATATTTCTAAAAGATATCAGATTAAATGTAAGTAAAACCTCTAAAAAACACCTAGGAGAGTCTTGATCATCTCATCATTATATCTCAAATTCACATTTATTCTACCCAAGAACTTGTAGGCTGAATTGTCTCTAAGAAGTACATCACCACCATCATAATCTTAATATTTTTTAAATCACTCCCTTACATGATTTATATGATAGGAGGATCCATAGTCAATTATCCACACATCATTATATGCATGTGAGTTTTAGGCTATGATATATGTGTATCCATCTTCATATCCATGTGTGGATATATTTTCACTTCAGGATTATGTAGTATCTGATGGTTTTCCCTTATCCACCTTTTATATTATGTATTCATTATTTGAGGGCCCTATCTTACCATAATTCTAGAAATTCTTTAATGACCTTTTAGAAGTCTTAAATATACCCTAGCCATAGAGAACTTATCCACGTTATTTCACCTTTGTTTTTCTTATGAGTTACTTCACATTTTAAAGAATCATCTATATTATAAATTCAATATAATTATGACTCATCCCCTATGTAAAAAAATGCAACAACATTTTCTATTTTTAGATATGATTTATTACTATTGATTTCCATCACTAGATTATCTGATAAGTTAGGAAATGATCACAAAAATATGATACATTCTTATTTATCATTCATGGTGACTTCGATGGATGACAATTAACTCACCATATTTTTGAAATCATTAAAGTTATCAATAATTAAGTCATCATCACTCATTCATAATGATCATAACTTCTTTCATAATAATTTGTTTTTAATTTATATTTAGTGATCATAATTTCATTCATGATAATCACTAAAATATTCCAAACTTGTCCTAAATAATCTTTACAACATTTATTAACACTGAATCTAATAGACATTGTCATTGATTCTTGTATATATGATATCAATCCACTAGTCTTTATCAACTAACAAATCCTTCCCTTTGAGTTTCATTATTTTCCCATTAGATTTCTCAATTTCTATGCTCATTATTCAAGTCATTTTATTTTCAAAATATTCTCAAATGATAACTACCACTTACTGGAAATAATTTATCCAAAGTTACTGTATATATTAAAAAACTTACAACTAAGATCTAATACTAGATGTTGATAATTAACTTCATTTACAATAATCAAACACAAATTATAATTGTAGTATATGAATCTAACATAGACAAAGATGATAACAAGTACATAGAGAAACCAAAAAGTTCACCTTATAAGATTATTTTGGGTAAGAATCCCAACATAATAACCTTCTTGACAATAACGTAAATCAAACATTCCCACATTTTTATAAAATGCTTCAACTTTATACAACCTTCATGCAACATCTTACTATGTATTATAATGTACAGACTTGACCATGTGTATTAAACATTAAAAAAATTGTTACACATAAGTTTGACCACAAATGATTCAATATAATTTCACATATCCCTCATTAAAATAACTATACCTCTATTGATAAACTTACTTGTAAGGTTTACATATTAGAATAATTTGCATTCACCAACAACTATGCCATGTGATTAATGTGTAAAAATCCTCTAAATGTCTATGTTACATTTCCACCTAGACATTTATAACAATTTTTAAATATGTTATATTTGGTTAAGAAAACATTTTAAATTCCTTGAGATAACCTCTCATTCCTTTCCATGTTGCACAAGTCCTTACAACACCTTATTGCAATTCAACCACTACGTTACACATATTAACCTCCCAATGTGTAATGAAACTAAGAAACATATCTTTTGAAAATATATCATCATTCCCATACTTTTGAATTCTGACATAACTATTAAATAAAGTCTCCACACAAGATTACATATCCATTCTAGCTTTCAAAAGTAACTTGTGTAACTAGGGCTTACGCAAAACACTTTGCACAAAAACTAGCTTGTGCATAATTATCATTACTTAAATGTATAAAATTTGTATACCTTTCATAAAAAACATACAAGAGGACATATAAAAAATTATGTATCCTTATTAGGAAAACTATAAACATTACATGCAATATAAATATACTAGTAACATAGTAAATAAGATATTGTCTTCATTAAAATTCATATGTGAAATTTATATATCTGGCCATAGTTTCATTATTAATTTACATTGCATGCTTAATTTTCTTATATGCATGCATTTCTTAATCCTAATTATAAAATTTATCCATTTCAAATTTTTAAAATATAATGCACCAAGTATCAACTCACATTTTTATGGATTTAATCAAGTCACTTGCTAGCTTTTCCATTGCAAACATTTTGTTTGCAATTCGTTTCTCAATGGTGATTTATTTTTGAAAAATAAACACCTCCATGGTTTTTAACAAGTCACTTGATAAATTTTTTGTATGTCTTTTTTATAATGATTAATGTTTACTAGTATTTTTAATAATTCTATATAAAATTTCCTTTCCATATTTTTTATTTTTTTATTTTTAATAGTGTAGCCCCAAATGAAAAATTATTTATGGTAAGGATAAATAAAAAAGATGTTTTCATATATTTATATGTTCCTTGTTTTTTCTAAAAATAAAAAAACCTAAAATCAATACAAGGGTGGTTAAATATTGTTATTCAAATAGACTCAAAATGTTAGTCCAAAGGTCTTGTGAGTAAAGGAAACACATATAAATGCAAACAAAGAATTGTAAATTAGAACTAAAATAAACAATGATTTATTATAATGTTGGATAATTAAAACCATAAATTAAATATATTATTTAAAAATTATGTAGTCCAAAGAGAAAAAACAATCTTATATGTTGTAATCTCTATTATTATATGTTGTAGGTTGCCATTGCCATCCACTATATTGATTTCTAAGATAGAAAGTATCTTCTAACTTGTGAAATATTTGATGTATATCAATTATGAATTATGATATTATATAATTAAAAATATGTATTTTAAAATTAATAAATTTCAAATTCACCATGACCAAACATGATGCAGGTACATCGCAGGAGTAAATCAATATACATCATTTATGTATTACTGACAATAGTTTCATGGAAAAGATCATAATAAAATGAGTGTAGATAGGTAATAAATGGATTTGTATCATAAATAAATATTTCATGAGTTATTTATGTATGATGTATGCACAAAATTATGCTTGAAGTATCATTCTAGTGCACAAATAAACCCTTTTGGTACAAACTGCAGGGATAGGCATATAAGCTTACTAGTAACACTCAAATGGAAATTCGATAGGTCTGAAATGGATTCCAAATCACTTTGAAAATTATGAATTACCACAAAAATTTGAAATGAAATACTTTAACATCAGATGTTGGAACCCATATATCAAGGATAGTAAATGAGTAAGTTTGGAATTTTGACAACATGATTGCATTTTAATCCACACTAGCCTATTCAAAATATACATCTAGGTGGACAATTCATTAATTGATTATTAATATTATGGTTGAATTATTCATAGGAAATAATATTCAACTTATTAAAATTCCTATAAAATGGGGATAAGAGGTTCATTCTTAGAACTATTGAGAAATAAATGAAAATCTACCAAAACTTTTACAAAACTATGGATAGAGAGGTTGAGAGAGACAAGGCATGAGAGAATTGCTTTTTGTAATCTGAGTAATTGATTATCTTAAAATTGAAGTTGACTATAATAACTCTATTACAACATATCCTATAGCTCATATGAAATGGGATAATGTATATAACTCTTTTTTATAATAATAAATTAAGTTTTTTTTTTAAATTTACTTATGTGTGGAGTATGTAATAGATACATGATTGAGATAATCATTCATTTTGTGGTTAGGATTTTCTTCATTAGGAACCTAAACCATGACCTACACTATTTTGTAGTAGAGTTTGTTTTAAACCCTTCTATGTGATAATAAAGTTTTCCTACGTATGATTATGAGAATATGGATTACAACAATAGAGCATAAATTCAAAGGAGAAGATGTTTCCAAAGAGAGCTACTGGCAAAGGTGTAGTACTTATAAGCATAAAATAAAGACTATAATATATACTAGATATATTGTGTGTTATGAAAACATGCCTATATGTCATTGAGGGTGACTGATGGCAAATATTCATCTAAAACATGATGAAAGTGATTAATTCACTTCTATATTGGCTCAGGGCTCACTTATATAAATTATGTAGCCACGTGTCATAAATTAACATAATATGGCCTCATTAACATCAAACTAAGAATGTATTTATCCCTTTATTTTGTTTACACAAATAGATAGATGTGGCTATTTATTTTTACCTCACAATCCTTGAAACTTCTTTGCTCTCAACATGAATGTCAATGAACTATGTAGATCCAAGAATTTATTAAATCCAATTTGCACTCTCCCTTTTCTAAATAAGTTTTCTACTTCATATATCTTGTAACCATGCAGTGACATCTCATAAACTACGTACTTTTAGGCTCTAAGTCTTTATTTGCCTTTGGATTTTATGACATCCAATGGTATTGAAACATATGGTAGTCTTTGATTTCTTCATAATCATAGGCTCACTCAATCTTGTAAGATTTCATACTTCTTCATCCAATGTTCATAGATCTATTAAAAAATCAAATTAAATTAATATCTTTTTATGTCCACACATTTACCTATGAAATGAATGAACATGACACAACTATATTCACAAACATTAATAACATGCATATATCAGTTAATTAAACTTATTATATCAAAGAAGACATTTTAAGTTACTCTACATTTCACAACAATAAGTATGAGATGAAGAAAAATAGAATGTATATACCTAATTAATGACACTCTTGTGTTTATTTTTTCTTATTTGATTGGCCATAATATAACCATAGTGAGATACTAGGTAAGCAGATTATTTCTTTCCATGTTTTACCCAAATCTCCTCATCTTAAATTTACACAAATCCTATAAGTTGAATTTAATGAATGCTCTTACTAATCAGTCCATAAAACCACATTGAAATCACAAAAATTAGCTGAAGTTGTGTGATCCTACTAAACAAATACATGAGTATCTTTCCTTTCCTTGTTTTCATGATTTCCTTTTCATTTATTTATAAAAATTCACTCTACAACTAGCTTTCCTAATTTTGATTTCATTTTTCAAACCAAACACCTTCTTGGATTTTAAAAATTCAATTCATAGCTTTGATTTTGATAGATAATAATAAGGAAAAAGGGGCCCTTACCCTATGGTATAAAGGATCTAGTAGGCAGGTCAAACCAAGAAATAAAAATAATTATCCAAGAAAATAAAAGGAGACATGAAAAAAAATCCAAAAATACAAACAGATAAAATGCTAACAACATAGCTACAAAATTAAAATCCAAATAATGGAAGCCTAAAAGATTCACAAAGAATAACACTACCCAATAACATGAATACCATGCAAAGTATTCTAAGAGTGAATGATAAAAGGATCTCTATGGAAACACTCATGGAAAGTAGGGGGAAATCCACCACCAAAAGTGTATGAATCTATATTTGAAACTATCCTTCATGAATTTATCCAAGACCACTACTTTGAAAAAATATGTGAAACTACCATGACATATAAACCCAAGAAAAACACCCCAACTTATCAAAGATCTATAATCATAAACTAACCACTGAAAAAAAAAAAAAAAATTATGAAGCAAAACATAGACAATGTCCAACCTTAAAAAAGAGAAAAAACTTTTACAAATACTCCAAATAACATGAACCATAAGTCCAACAAATATTTTATAATCTATGGGAAAAAAAAATCAACACAACACTTCAACCAAGGATTCTCAACCTCATCAACCCCATTAAAACCATTGGTATTATCAAAAACAAAACTTGTTAAAAAATACAAATAACCACAATACCCCCTTATGCAAAAGATCTAAGGAGAGGCCAAATTCCATAAAGATTCAAATGGGAAGTTTTGAATAGGCCAAGTCATTCCTAATTAATTTACTACATTATGTATAAGTAGGATGACCTTCATAATTCCAAACTTAACTATGAATAAGGTGGAGAGTTTCAAAGTTAGCCAAAAAAATCTACTAGAGAGTTAGTCTCACAAGAGTTATGGGATAAATAAATATCCTCAAAATAAAGAATGACTTGGATAATATATTAAATGATCGAATTGAGTTTCCAATGATAAGTTATTCTCAATTTAACAAAATGGATGATCAATAGCAAATTTCCTCCCATAATAATTTTCCATAAATTAGACTTGAAAGTAATTCTAAATCTTTTGAGAAGGGTTTTACTTTAGTTAAATTATTTGAAGACCATAGAATGTTAAAGTCATAACAGGATAAAACTTGTCCCTAATTATCTCAAAATATACCTCCATCTCCAAAAAGACTTTGGTTACCTTTAGATTCCCAATCAAAATTTAGATTGACGAAATTATCACTCGAGGGCTTATAAGAATCCATTACCTTTTTTGGTTTTGAGGATGAGGTTGAAGTTATTTTTCAATAAATTTCATTTTAAGAGAATATGACATTCCTCTCCAGTTATTTTACTTTTAGGATGTGGAATTTTAGCCCTAAAATTCTCCTGATAGAGTGCCTCAATTTTAAGAGTAAGAAATTATTTTGAAAGGGACATGTTAATAAATATTATATTGTTCATTTCCTTCCATATGCTACATATGATTAAAAATGGGATCATTGAAAAAACACGTATGAGTTTATCCCATTCCTTTATTTTCTAGTTAATCAAAAGTTCCTAAATAGAATCTACTACCACCCACAATATGTTCATTTTATTATAGAACCAAGACCAAATTCTCAATGAGAAATTACAATGAATGAGGTCATGGTTTTGAATTTTAAAATTATTCATATAGAAGATGCAGTAAGATGGCCTCTAGAAACCCATCACTTTAATTCATTCCTTGAAAATAAATTTCTTGTTCATGATAAACCAAATATTTAAATTATCTTTAGTAATCCAATAAGGGATTTATAATAATTTCACTATCCATATTTTGGAATTACTAATAGAGATCAACTTATTATATTATTTTTTCACAAAAAAAATCATGAATGGTCTCCACTCTATTTTAACCCATCAACCTCATGTGAGCTACTAATATGGTGAGAGTTTGGGAAGTTGTAAGAATAAATTATATGATCAAAATTATGGTTAAATTTAAAAGACTTGGATTTTTCCATCTTTTGTGAGTTTCCTAAACACTTTGATTTTAAACTTAATGATTACAAATGAGGGGTATTGACCAATTTTTAAATTAATATTATAAAATGTTTAAGGAGGGATTATTGTAGATAAGACCTACACTAGACTAGGTATCCTTCCAGAAGTTAACAACTCTTCCAAAACAAATTCCATCAAAGGGGGTTTAAAATAATGTTTCTTTATTTTCCAACAAAATTATATTTATGAAACCCATACATCCAATGATCTATAGTAAAAATATGTGAAAGATCATCTACACCTTCAAGAGACTTTCTTCAAAGCAATAAGGTCCAAGTGTTATCTTTATCGTGATAGACTCTCCATATATGTTTTTCTCCCAAAGCTTCAATCATACTAAAAAACATTATGATTTCATCTCCCCCTTTTGATTTATTCAATAACACCTTCTACCATTTAATCTAATATAATTTTATTGGACTCAAAGGAACTATTCCACATAATGTTTTTCATAATGTTAGTCAAGTCAAACTTAACACTACCTTGAGTTTTTGAAACTAACATCATATAGATTGTTACTTATTTGAGGAAAATTTTAATTAATTTTATTTTTAATTTCCAAGAGATCCACTTAACTTTCCAATAAGCCAATTTATTTTTAAGTTTATGCTGTCCCAAAATTATTTTTTCAACCAACCATAAAAATGGGGATCCCCAAATATTTGCTTGGAAGAAAACCTAAACAAAATCCTAGAATTTGTTTAATAATTTTTTGTATTTAATGTGAATTTTTTAGTAATATAATGTTACATTTAAATATGTTAACCTCATGACATGAAGCACACTGATATAAATCAAGGATTCTATTTAGTGCTCTAGCTTCTTAAATACAAGTAGAGTTTCACATAACAGTATCATCCACAAACATCCCATGAGAGAAGTTCAAATTTTATATAATGTTGAAGACTCTAATGATGTTTAACTATTTTCCATTGAGAATAATGTACCTAGGGCCTCTACCATGATGATGAAGTGGTAGGGTTAGATATGATCTCCCTAATGGAAACCTCTTAAAGAATTAAAAATATGGTTGGGACTCTATTTATAAGTATTGAAAACATAGGAGTTGAGACACAAGAATTAATATTATCACATCAAGTCTCTAAGAACCCAAAATTATTAAGGATTTTGAAAATAAAGTTCCAATTTAACCCATCATAAGCTTTGATTATATCAATTTTGATTATCATAGTTAGTTCCTTCTTAAATTTATCTACGTGAATTAGCTCATGCAATGTAACAACACCATCTAAGATATTTATCATTTAGACAAACCCATATTGTTGTTCTAAGATAATAAGAGTAAGGGGGATTTAGATAAGATTAGCCAAGGCTTTTGAAATAAAATTTTAGATGGTGTTACAAATGTGTTATGGTTATGAAGTTATCTAAGGAATCTACATTAGCTTTCTTAGGGATTAGAGCTATAAAAGTTAAATTAAAATCCTTCAATTTTTTTTCAAAAATCTAGATTCAGTGAAAACATTAAGAATATAATTTTTTACAATTTACCAAAAGTGATTGAAAAATCCCAAACGGAATCCATCAGGGCTCAAGGTCCCCCTCAAAAATGGTTTATGAAACTACACCTGATGGAAAATTAGGATTGTAGTCTATAAAAAATGTAATAATATCATCACATTCCTCCTCCCACCTTGAAGAATCTACTTTGTGCTTGGATCTATGACAAGATGCAGATAAATGACTAGATTTGAAGCAATTATAACCCCTGAAAGGAAACCCCTCATAATCAAGTGTTTGAGATTAGAAATGAATATTAAATTTTAACTAAATCAATACTAAAAATCCCTAATAAATATCCAAACAAATTACAATCTTGTCAAATTTTAAATAGGATAAATTTGAGGTAGAAGCATCAATTTCAAACATATCACCCAAGGTTCCACAAATAGACAACATATAAGAATACGACCAAAAATAGAAAGGAATATATGGAAGTTGAACCTAAGTGGGTCTGAGAGAGAGGTTTCAATCAGAGGATTAAAATTAGGGAGCCAAGGTTTCAAAAGGAGGAAGTGTTGATCACACCTCCAAGATTTGGCCTAAATGATCTTATCATAATTATCAAGACTATCAAAAACCACAATGAAAAAAACTTTGGCACAAGGGTAAAGTTTCATACTATCCTCCAAAAAATTCTACCATAAATCAGATATCAATTGATGAAGGCCCATAAATTTAGGCCAAAAACTATCAAATCTGCACACTAAACCCCTTGCTACAAACCATTCCTCATTTTGAAACATAACCTCGATAACTAATGAAAAAAAAAATTGAGATAATAAACTTACCAATAGATCAAGATTTAAACAAATACTCAAAATTTAGAGTTGACATGCAAATATTCAAAAAAAAACTCAAATTTAAAAAAATGTCTATTTTTAGCAGCCACTATCTTTAGTAAGTTTCACATACAAGCACATGTGGATCTAAAAAGCTCCCTAAATACTATAAACACTATAATTATCCTATAATATAAAATTAAACTAAAACTTATGCCTATTTTTAAAAAGATACAATTTCTAAAAATAGAAAATTCCTAAAATAATCATTAAATGTTAATTTTAGACCATTAGATGATCATGTATGGAATCCAAAAAATATAAAAATCAACTCTAAGTGGATAGAGAGACTTAATATATAATCTAAATTTTTGAGAGAGTTTTTTTGACATGTGGAAGATCTCAAACGAATCTACGGGTCAAAAATTATGGCCTTTGGAAGATTGGCCTATTTTTTTTGCATCAAGACCCTCCTTAAAAGAATCAACTAGTGGATTTTTTGTAGTGCATAGATCTAAATCCATTTTTTCCATGGATTATCCACTAATGGCATCACTTGAGCATAAGTAAATCCTATTGCATGTGAGACATTCCTAATAATGGAAGATAAAATAGCTCTATCAGCTAGATTTTGTATTAAACTCAATTTAACAAACCCAATGCTTTCCTTGCCTATCAATAATATTTTATTTATTGGAATATGAATCTCCTCCTTAACATCCAATTCATCATACAATCTATCACTTAGTAAAGGAACCCTAGCAGTAGAGGTATTCACAATCTTCATCCATCACTTATCTTACCTAACATTAGATTGATAATGTCCCACGATCTGTATTATTGAGTGTTGTATGTTTTCATTAATGCCCACTTCAAATAGGTTTACCTTGGAAAGTAATGGTATTTATGTTCACCTTTAAAATATATTTGGAACATTATCAAATATCTTATGATTTATTCTAGAGTAATGATGTTTATTATGTATGCATCAAGAGGTCTTAAAATCTTAATATTAGATGTCTTTATCTCATCTGAAATGCAGTCTATGTAACTTGAAAATAAATTTCATTAATAAATTGAAATGAGATCTGAAATCCTATCAACATTTCTAAAGGATTTCAAGTATTAATATATTTCATACTCTTCTGCTAGTTACAATTTAGGATTAACATTTTTCAAATTATCTTTAATTTTATAATATTATTTATGATTAATGAATAGATATTAATTTAATCATATGTTTTGAGTTTTTTCTAAAACTAATAAAAAATAATAAAATACATCTATAATATGATGTTAATTTATTATTAACGAGATCATATACATAGAGTTTAACATTATAACAACTTAATAAGCATATTTTTATTATTTGTTTGTTATTATTTAAATTTGTATTGAATATTTTACACTAAAATAAAATAAATATATTAATATGTTCCTTTAACAATTTTTTTATTATTAATATTTCAATGTTATATCTATGTTTGAGGTGTTGTATAATTTTCCATAAAATAACAATAATGATGAGGACATAGAAATAAAAATGATAATTATAATGAGAACGATGATAATGAAGACTGATGATGGAGAGGAGGGGGGTGAAAATGGTATGGAAAATATAAATTAAATAAGTATATATATTATTTTTATTTTAAAACCACTTTAATAATATTTATTCTTTTTTTGGGAACTTATTAGCTTTTATCTAGTCACGTTGATAATTATTTTATATTTTTTTTGAAATTTTAGTACTATATATAAAATTCTAATTCTATTCTCTGAAGTTAATTTTATTATTAAATATAATTTTTATATTATTTATATATCATATATTTAATTACACTTATTTCGATACATGTTTTATTATTTTTATATTATTAATTAGTGTCATACTTTAATTTTAAATATAATTTAGGTCCTATAAACATAATTATTTTTTATTCAATTAATGTGCTTCAACACATGACATGTTCGAAGATTATAATTACATTAAATAATGTAATTATATTAACAAAAAATTCTATTGTATAAACATTTCTTATTTGAAAAAAAATGACACCATATTTATTTAAAAAAACACAACCATGGTAATGGAATAAATAAATAGAGTTTGTCACATAGTTCAAACAACTTATCCCTTAAATGTAAATTCAAATTTATTATTATCCCATCATTTATACATTTTGAATTTTGGGACACAGTTTTATGACACATGGACAGATTTATCCCCCCAAAAAATAATCATTGATGTAATGTTCATCAAACATAGGGAAAGATCTTTTATACTATTGTAACATATAAAAATTAAGAGAAATAGTATTTACATAATCTATGTCAATAATTGAAAATAGCTTATGATATACCAGTACCTATGTGTGGCATTCCTGGATATAAAGAATGATCCAAAGTCTTCATACAATTATATCCATAAGATATTTTCACTTAGAGAAAATTTGTTTAGTGCCATAATTTTTAGCATATACTACATCATAAATGGTGTCTATGATACAAAGATCAAGAATGTGCGTGCACATGTGCACACATATACAACATAGAACTTATGAATTTGGGGATTTTTATACTAGTTATATGCATAAATAAGGTGACCAATTGTAGATATTGTAGTTGTTACACGAGAGATAATTTTGATTATAAAAAATGTCAAAGCAGATGAAATAAATGCATCTTAAAAAAATTTAAATGAATGTCACATATCTTACCTTGAGTGCCTAAAATTTCTTAGTATTCAATTTTTTATATCTCTTCACAATTCATTAAATTAATAGAGCAAAGAGATGAAGTCAAGTGATGAAATTGACCACTATTTGAGCATACCACTAGAAGCACAATATGGCTCAATTTTGATCTTATTTTATTTTATAATATACAAATTTATTCTTACCAAAACTTGTAACATGATACATAAGACAAACTTAAGGAAGGATACATTAATATATTTGTTGTTGTATTAAAAATCATTAGAAAATTAGTAGACAATATTATTTTAAGTGTGGAAATACATGATGTCTCATTTTTGAAGGTTTGATACTCATAAAGAAATAAGGGTATAAAATAAACACCTACAAAAGTCCGATAAAACTTGTGTATCCTCAACATGAAATCCATGAACACTACATCCAACATAGACATGCTAGTTCCCCAATGAAAAATAAATTTCCTTGATTAGAATTTATATGTACAGTATATATTTCAAGCCATATTTTTATTATTAGTTTTATATTTTAGGTGTAAGGGGATAACATGCATTAATTGTTCTTCAGCATAAGATTTATCCACTACAAATATTAAAAACATAATACACTAAGTAGAATTTCAACTTCTCCATGGATTTTAACATGTCACTTGATAGTTTTACCATTGTAAACATTTCAAATCCAACCAAATTTCCTAATGGCAATTGTCTTTTGAAAAAAAAACACCTCCATGGATTTTAACAAGTTAATTGATAGATTTTTTGTGTATACATTTTTTAATAATGACTAATTTTTATTAACCTTATTATTAATTCAATATAAAATTTAATTTATTTATTACTTTTAATAGTAAATCCCCAAATGGAGAGGCAAAAGTAAGTGGTAAATATATTTTCATCTATATATTGGTTTTGTATTCATTCTCCAAATTATATTTTTTTTAAATAATAAAAGGATAGTTAAATATTTGTAATTGTATAGACTGAAAATGTTATTCCAAACATCTTGTGACCAAAAACATATAAAAAAATTGTAAATAATAAATCATAAAATAGAATTGAAATAAGTTTTTTTATTGAGGATAAAGTGGAGTTTTTTTAAACTAAGGACCTCATACCTTAGAAGACAATCCAAACATGAAAAGGTAACATGATGCCCAAAAACAAATGAGAAACTAACAATGCATATTGATGGCCCCAAACCAACTAAAAGCAGCCCAAGAACATCCAAACAAAGGGTTTTGTAAGGAACAAACCCAAAAAACCTAAATGCAACAACATAGTAGAGGCCAACCATCCAGATCAAACAATAACTACTGTGACACCCATTAAAAGAAGAAAGTCTTTATTTCTCAATTTTTGGATTGAGATATAATAGACATATTAGATGAAAATGTTTCCTTTTTACCTCTTCCTTTCTTCCCTTTTACTAAATTCCACTCTTTCCCCTCCTTTGAATTTGTTAATATGGGAATGGATAACTTCAAAGCTACCTCTGAACTTTGGTTTGTAGGTACTTCTATAGGACTTACCCTAGTAGGCATGTTAAAAAAGAATTTGAAAGATTTCTCTTCATGAGTGTAAGAAGCCAACATATGATCCTTGTTAATTGATTCTACCGATGTAGTTTTTTTTATAATATGTTCCACAATCCCAAACTTCCCATCCTTGGATAAAATCTCAACCAGAGTTTCTAGAACCATTTCTACTTCATCTTCCCCTGAGTCTAAATCTCCTTCTACTATCAAATGTTTTAACTTTGCATCTACCCACTAGTTGTTTCCTATTTTATATTTCAAGCTATGTAAATCATTTACTATATGTCATATAAGGAAACATCTATGACATCTAAAAGTTTGGTCATCACAATCTATCAGTTGAATCCATGTTTTGTTACTCACCACCAACTCCACCTGAGCTAGAAGTTCTTTAGAGAGATCTACATAGACAAATAATATGGAATTTGTGGAATGTCCTTATTCAGAAGTCATGGAATCAAGGCACCCAAAATTTCTAATAACATTTCCAATATTAATAAAAAACCCCCACATTCTAAAATTGTAGGGGAAGGTTAGACAAATAGATCTAAACAGCTCTGACATTTAAGATTTTAGAATGGGGGTTGAAACTAGGGTACCAAGGTTTGAATACTAGCCAATGATTCTCTCAAATCCATGAATAATTGAAAATAAAATATTTATTAGTTTTAGATACAAAAATAGCAATGAAAATACCTTTTACACAGGGCCAAATGGTGATTTTCCTATCTATATGTGGCTATTAGTTGTCTGTAATCCAAGCATGCAGGTCCCAAAAAGATGGCCATAAACCTTTGAATTTATAGACCATTCCAACTGATGTTAGATGTTCCTCTATATATTAAATCACTTCTAGAGCCCTATTTTCAAAATTAATAATAGGATTCACTTTTTTTGGTGCCAAATAATTTACCTTAGTTTTATTAGCAACAGCATCCACATAAGTTCTACATAAATGACCTACCTCCAAAACCATGGGGTCTCTATTATTGCTCCCTAGATAAACCCATGTTGTATTCTCTTTAAAATATGATAATGATATAATATATTTTATTTTATTTTGCTATAAAATAGAGTCCCCCCTGTGCTCAAACCTGTTTTGACTAAATTCGGTGAAGTAGGTGCCTCTAATATAGATTTAAAAGAGAGTTTCTCCATTGTAGATCTAGAAAAAATTGAGTCTACCATTCCATTCATTACCTCCACCCTCTGTCATTATCTAGCATTTCCTTCCTCTACTACCAACACCATAAATCCATATCTAACATTACCATTGCTATGAAACCCTAAGTCCATCTAATATAGTTTATTGATTATGTTTTATATAATATTTTCAACTAGAATTGTAATAAGTTAATCCTAGAGAGTAATGTTAAAAAATAAAATATAATTTAGAGATATTATTTTTAATTACATAACCATCTTTATAACAAGAAATTAAATTTATTTTATATCCCATCATCTTTATTATTGGGTATTGTGGGTTGGCATTAATGTGACTTGAAAGAGGTTCTCCTTGAAAAATAATAGTATTGATGTCCACTTTCAAACACAGTAAGAACATTATCAAATATATTTACATTGAAATCATTCTATATAACAAACTATGCAAATATTCATCTCACATCTATCTAAAAAAAAAATTGGCACCAATAAGGCGGTAGCACGTGTCTGTTGTAGGTGTTAACTAGGTGCCATGGACATGACAGTGATGTCTTGGTAAAGTTTTTTACATTATCGGGTATTAAAACATGTTTTGAGCTAAGATATAAAAAATGAAATGGTCTATAAGGAAGATGAAGATGAAGCCAGGTTGAGTGCAACATAGGCCACAATTGAAAGTAATAGTAATTTTAAGTTGAAGAACCAAAAGTTTACCATTATTATAATTTGAGAACCCTAAGTATGAATTTACATAATTTACCCATTAACCATCTCCATTTGAATATATGGGTCATATAATTACATCTATAAATATGTATATATCTCACTTGAGAGTATTCCACACTAGTAACATCCATTTGGCCTCCTTGGTACAAAAATTGCAAGCCAATATAGTATGGATAACGACTTATTTTTATATTTTGATTTTTATTTTCTTCCCTGGATATTCACATGGAACACTATTAAAAATCCTAACAATTCTATTGTCAAACACTCCCATTTCCTTAAAAATCATTAAACCCTCTTACCAATATTT
This sequence comes from Torreya grandis, assembly GCA_037957365.1. Taxonomy (NCBI): domain Eukaryota; kingdom Viridiplantae; phylum Streptophyta; class Pinopsida; order Cupressales; family Taxaceae; genus Torreya; species Torreya grandis. The sequence continues at coordinate 2,161,495 of JARHVA010000214.1, read as the reverse complement.
CATGTACAATTTTGATGATCTAAAATATATTTCCACCAACATTTTGAACAAAATTACAGTAAAATTGAAACATTGGGTAGACATTATTTTGAACTTTGTAGCCAAATGGCCAAGATGTTAGATTAATTATGTTTTTATTGAATGTATCCCTTACAAATCCTTACTATTTATCATAAAAATTCAAAATAAATGTTGTGAGAGTTTTGGTTCCTCTACAATTTTATTTTTGATTATTGATCACTATTTGTACTCGACATCTTTAATGCCCATCTTCACAAGTTGGGCTGATTTTATGCATTGAGCTAAGCTAGAGAAGCTGTGAGTGGATAGAATAAAATCCATCTAATTATTTTTATAGTAGTCTACAATCATAACTTTCACCCCTGATTTGGTGCATATCACTGAGTTTGGGGTTTTCAAGCTGGACAAGGATGAAAACAACTAGTTATGCAAGTTGAGTTGATGTTGCGAAGAGTTAAATATGTTTGAGAAAATAAGGGTGGTTATCACTTAACATTTTATGGGATAGGTGTCATGCCATGTAATTGATAGGGTGAAACAATTTGAAATATTTTCAAATAGATTTTTCATCTCTTCTTGTGAAAAATTATGATTACTAATATTAGAATAAGTTATTAAATTGACATATCCATAAATAGCACTCATAAACCACATAAATATTTTAAATTGAATTAATACTACAAATTATAATATAATATTATAATTATAAATATATAAAAATATATAATATTATTATAATAAAAATATAATATATATATTTATATATAATATATTAATATTATAATAAAAATAATATTATTATTTATATTTTATTACATTTTTTTGAATAATATATATGGGTTTGTGTACAAAGTTGGAGGAGAATTCTGTGGACATAACCCACTACGCATATGTATTATAACATAACACATATGCATTATTTTTATAATGCATACATGTTATAACAATAATGTGTACATGTTTTTAAAACTACAAAACAAAAAAAAACCTTAAATCCTCTCATTTTTTCTGCTTCTCATTCGCATTTTGGTGCTTTATGGTCACGTTTTGGCTTGCAGATCTTCCTTTTGCCCTCCATCTCACATTTTGGCTTGCATATCTTCCTTTTGGCTTACATTAATGAGATAAATGATGCCATCATGAAGAAGAGGTAGGTTTTTTAGATTAATTCAATTTTTTTGATTTTTTTGTGAATGTAAATTACATAGTTTGATTTTTAATTTTTCTCCAATAGGTCAGCATGCTCCACTTAACCCTCTACCTAATACCCCATCTAACCCTCCACCCAACCCTCCTATAGTTCCACTAGATCCCCTAAGTAGTCAAGAGGATATAGTTACTCACATAGTGGAAAATAAAATTTCAATTGAGCAGATAATTAGGAGAATGAGGGAGCCCACTTCCATAAACACCCACTGTACCTATTTAGCCAATACCCTAGAATTAGTATTAGGTCAAGTTGACTTGATAATGAGTCAAATTTATAGATGGAGGTCATATAGGGATAGATGTAGGGATTACTATGTTGACAAATTGCCAATATTTATGGTAAAGAAGAAAGATATAACAAAATATCAAATTTGTGCCTTATTTATCAACCTGACCACCAATGCCCCATTTCCCATAATGAACAAACATTTCCCAATCCATTGATGTCAACATAATTTGATTAAATCTAATTGTTTAGAGTGATGGTGGTGTTTGACTATCCCCCTTGTAATAACCATGAGTACCCTTTGTACTTTTTGAGTGGTATGTACCTAGGGATATGATATATTAATGTATATGGGTTGATGGAGATGCTAACATGTGGCACACATCCCCTTAGTTTTAGATTATGGTAAAATCAAGTTTTGAAGGGGCTCCGAAACCCTTTACAAATCAAAGAAAAGAATAAAGCAATAAAAAACCGCCCAGACAGGCAATCCCACTGAACAACAGTGAAAAAACCAGGTTTTTCATGGACCTGAAACCACCTAGACCAGGTTTTACAAGGACCTAAAACCAATAGAATAAATCAGTTAAAACACCCCAAGTTAAAAACGGCCCAGAGACCAAAATAAAACTAGGCAAAATAGCCTTAAAACCAGGCATAACAACCTGAAAACTAGGCAATCCAGCCTGAAAACTAGCGACCCTAAAAATTTGGGCTAAATTCAAAACAACAGCCACTAGATAACACATTGTGCGGCTCTCTCCCATGGGTTTCCCCCAACAAACCAAGGCATCCATCATGCAAATAAGATCTCATCATTACAGTGCCATGCACCAGCACTATGGATCCCAAAACTAGCACTGCCCATGACTGACAGTGCCACCAACAAGACCCTCAGATTTGGCTGCTGCCACCATTTGTACCAACCACCCAAATGTCTACAAGATCACCCCCTCTGCTCAAAGTAAACACTACCATGGCATCCAAAATATCACTGAAGAAAACACCGATCCACTCAGAACAGGGTATAGGTCCGCACGACAGCCATGAACCAGAAAATAGAGGTAAAAAAATAGATCCGTGCCATAAAAGATGAGCTCTACAAAGCCACGCAACCACACACACAGCAAGTTATACAAAGCATAAAACTATCGTGTCAATACCAAAACAACTCGGGCTGGAAACTAGTCCGCAGTCCATCCGCTATACGGAATGCCAAAGCAAAAATAAAATTCCACGCAGTAATAGATCTAGCAATATAAACCGCTACACTCAGGCACAAAGGGTTTGGGGGCCGCACAGCTACCAGCAGGAGTTAGGGTTTCAGCACGGCCATGGCCATGGCCGTGCTCCCTCTGTTAGTTATATGGGTATAATATATTAGGATAATGGAGTAAATTGTGGAATTAGTACATTGGGTAATGGTCAGCCTACATTGGGATTAGGTGTTCACCCATCTATTGGTTAGATAGATGTCTATATAAAGGAGATGATTATCATGGTAATGATATCAAGTAAGCATTGTGTCTTCTATTGTAAGAGGATATTGGAGGTTATCCCCTTGAAAAGACATTGTGGAGTTATTCCTTCCTAAAGGAGTATTATATGGTGTTTCCCTACCTTAAGGGTATTTATATGGGTATATGGGTATAATATATTAGGATAATGGAGTAAATTGTGGAATTAGTACATTGGGTAATGGTCAGCCTACATTGGGATTAGGTGTTCACCCATCTATTGGTTAGATAGATGTCTATATAAAGGAGATGATTATCATGGTAATGATATCAATTAAGCATTGTGTCTTCTATTGTAAGAGGATATTGGAGGTTATCCCCTTGAAAAGACATTGTGGAGTTATTCCTTCCTAAAGGAGTATTATATGGTGTTTCCCTACCTTAAGGGTATTTATGCATATATTGAATATTTAAATCATATCAAGATCATATCAAGTGCTATCAGAGCTTTGATTTGGGCAATTTATGTGGAGTGAAACCCTAGTTTTTTTAATCATCAATATAATTTGATTTGTTGTGAATTTTTCCACATTTTTTTACTAGATATGGATAATATTTTAAATAAGTCACAGTAAAAAAATTGAGATTTTTTTATTAGGTTTGAGGGATTTATATCTATTTTAGTGTTTATACTAATTTCGCTATATCTTCTGACATATAGGGAATTTTTATTCTAAATTTTTACTATAGATGTAAAAAGATATAAGAGAAGCAAGCTAAAAATTTATGAATTTTTGGATTTATTCTGAGTGATTTGTTGTGATTTTATGGTTTTTCATATATTCAATCTATAGGCCAAAATTTGTGAAATTATTTCATAAAATTTTTACTAAGGTTCAAATATCATAATATAAAGATACAATAAAAATTTAGGACTTTTTGGATCAGTTTTGTATGAGTTATTGACATTTTAGGGTTTCATGAACCCTAATTTTTTTTGTAGATCATGAAGTTGAAAAAAAATTTAGGGGAAGATGATGTTGATGCTAGAGAATGGTGGATCATTTTTAAGGAGAATAATACTAAAATAATTTTATGGAAAATAAAATTATCTCTTTTTTTCTGGGCCTGCACAACATTGTTGGTTGAATCAATTGAGCTTTGTGTAAAAGAATTCTTCATGGGAAGCAATGGAACAAATCTTCCTAGATCGATGGGATATAAAAGAAAAAGAGGATGTAGAAGAGGAATAAAATAATGATGATTAAGAATAAGAAGAAGAAGAAGAAGAAGAAGAAGAAGAAGAAGAAGAAGAAGAAGAAGATGATGATGATGATGATGATGATGATGATGATGATGATGATGATGATGATGATGATGATGATGATGATGAGAAGGGTTCAAATAATTTGGCTCCAAATAAATCTAATTCAATTTTTCAATTTCATGGATGCATTCAAAAGAAGAAGGTGGTTGTGTCTATAAACCCTACCAACAAGTATAAATTCATTAACATGAATGTGGCCAAGCATCTACATGTTCAAGAAAATAATATCAAGGAGGTTCAAGTAGATGGTAATAATATTTCAATGTTTGAATATTTAAAGCTCATTATAGAAAAATATGTTTTGCATTCATATTTTTATGCTTTGGATATGGATGATGTGGATATAGTTCTTGGATATCCATGGTTAGAGACTTTGGGAACAATGATATTTATGTTTAGAAAAATTTCATGAAGTTTTGGTATATGAAAAATAAGATCACTTTACAATATTTCATAGTGAAAAAGGCACCAATAAAAGTCTAGGTAGATCATGAGGATGAGATTGAAATAGGTGATGAAGAGCATGATGAAGATTCAGATGATATAGATAAAAACACACAACTAAAAATGAACACTTCATCTATGAAAGAGACAAAGAAGGAAAAGGTGGAAGAAGTAGAAGCAAAGATGGATAAGGTCAAAATATTGGAAAAAAGTTGAGTTATATAGACACCCACATCATCATGAGAGGAAACAATCATGGAACTAGGTGAAGAAGTGTCGTAACAACAATCATTTTATCTATATAAGAAATAAAATATCCAATCATTATGGATATGCATGGAATCCAAAGAAAAAATACTATGACACATGGAATAAATGGGGAAATCATTATGATTATGCATGGAAGAATACCTACTATGGTCATGGTTAGAATCAGAGTAGCAATGTGAAATATGGCACATGGAATAAAAAGAGGAATAATTATGATTGGATACTAAAGCATTATAATTATGATCATGAATGAAATCAGAGGAGCATAATGGAATTTGGAAACAAGCTTAGAGAGTTATCACTTGTGATATCACATATGGATGGCTAGATGATCAAGATTGGAGACAAGTGTGCAATGATTTGAAGCACACTCATTATTTGGTTTCTTCCTATGTTTTGGGGATGAAACATGTCAAGGACAAAAGTAATTATATGTACCTAGGGATATGATATATTAATGTATATGGGTTGATGGAGATGCTGACATGTAGCACACATCCCCTTAGTTAGTTATATGGGTACAATATATTAGGATAATGGAGTAACTTTTGGAATTAGTACATTGGGTAATGGTCAGCTTACATTGGGATTAGGAGGTTACCCATCCATTAGTTAGATAGATGACTATATAAAGTATATGATTATCATGGTAACGATATCAAGTAAGCATTGAGTCTTATATTGTAAGAGGATATTGGATGTTGTCCCCTCGAAGAGACATTGTAGAATTATTCCTTACTAAAGGAGTATTATATGGTGTTTCACTACCTTAAGGGTATTTATGTATAAATTTGAATATTTGAATCATATCAAGATCATATCATTGAGGAAAATCTATTTTGATTTTATCCTCAACCTAATTCTAAACTAATTTGACTATGGTGGGTTTTAGGGTTAAGGGAAAGGCTCTGTGTAGGATCAAATAGGTACACATCATGCACCTAATAGGCTTTCAAGGATCCCTTCCCAAAATTCAATTCATCTGGAGATTCCCTCTATAGTGAAGGAGGTTATGGAGATAGACACTTTACATATGCTTAGTGTACTTACTGATACACTCATTCATCATATGAGTAGGCTTTTAGATATAGATGCTTGAGATACTCCAACTAGTGGCCATACCCAATGCCACCCTTGTAGATGTTATGGTGCTATATGCATTGGATCTTCAGATGATTATGATGGTGTTTTAGGGGGCTTGTAGGATATAGTCTTGACTAATATGTTTTTGGCACACACATTTGGTTTGGATATGTTGGGAGTCTCTATATAAATGCAAGTATATTTTATATAAATTTAATGTTAAATTTTTTAATTTAAAAGGTAAAAATTAATTTACACATTTAAATTGAATAATATATATGTATTTTTCTATGTTCCAGGAGGAGATGTTGCCTTCAACATCACAACTAGGTAGTGGGCCAACCCCTATTACATCTATCTATGTTAGTATGACACTATATACATTTACAGAGGTAAAATTTCAAGTGAATATTATATTCTCTAGATGTACATCCATATACCTTAACTTCATCATTGGTATATTTTGTGTAAGAAAATATAAAATACCTAATAAAATTTAGTTTGATTTTTTTATTATTTGATGTATTAACATGGATTGGCATAACTTGTTAGAAACTCATCCTCCATCTCAACTACATTTTCAATAACAAAAATATCAAGTTGAACATTTAATTGATATTTCATTATATGTAGTTCCCTTAGCGGTTTAATCCCAATTAGTAGGATTGGATACATATATACATATATATATGTATATATATGTATATATATATATACATATATACATATATATACATATATATACATATATACATATATATACATATATACATATATATATATACATATATGTATATATGTACATATATGTATATATATACATATATGTGTATGTGTGTATATATATATACATATATATATACATATATATATACATACATATATATATACATACATATATATATATATATATATATATATATATATATATATATATATATTGTGAATATTGATGAAGACAAGCTATGCTTGATTAGGAAATTGATAGAGATATATTGTACAAAAAAACCTTTATCAAATGAATTATTATATATATATATATATATATATAATTCATTTGATAAAGGTTGTTTAGTACAATATATTTATATCAATTTTCCAATCGAGCATAACATGTCTTCATTAATATTCACACAACTCCTTTCTTTTAAATACTAGCCTCATATCTAGGCACTTGATTCCTTGTTATGCTAATCACATATACTAGTTCAATCTCTATGATCGATATCCAAAATGGTCATAGCTAGTAATTCAATTCCCTTCTTGATTCCATCCAAGCATAATAATTTCATCTCTATTTATGGAGTTATAAATTTAGATGGCATAGCCTCTTGATCCCATTGTACCTAGTAAACTCCATTGGTTTATTATAAGAGAATACATTATATCCCATTGGTCTTTTGGGAGAGCATAGACTATAAACTATAGCATATATATGGCATAGGCCTTGCGACCATACACAAATAGGGGACCTCAACCCCATATAAATAGATGGGGTTGAGTAGTTTGTTACCACCACCTACTGAGGGGGACCAAAGACCTACTCTATCTAGTTGGGGGAGAGGTCTTATCTATATCCATGTACTTTCATCACTTGAGTGACATATCGACTCTATAAGACTATAACACATTTCATCAGGAAAGTCCCCCTACAATGAATACAGAGTGTCAAAAAGACTATAACACCATTTGTTAACCTCAACCTACTTGCACTATATACATATATACCTTTCCTTTCAAAAATTGAAGCCAATCTAAGGGTATATAGTTGACCTAATATCACATATAGGGCAGCCAAAATCATGCACTTGTAAATAAGACTGTCTACTCACTCTTATCTCTATAATATTCAATTCTATTTTCTATATGTTTCTTTAGATTTTGACAGGACATATTTTATAAGGTTCTAGACACTCATAAAACCCTGAAGTATAGATGTCCCCCATAAAAGAAACATATCACTATAGGTGTCTTAAATTGATTAAAACTTAGTTTACAAACTTCTCAATAAGCACGTATAAAGGTTACTTGTCTTATCACAATGACTATTTTTAAGGGATTTTTTTATCACACCAATACTCATAGGATTGTCTTCAACTATACCAAGTCATTGCCTTCAGAATATTAGGCCTAATGACCAAGAAATCAAGTCAAAATATGAAATACACCTTATTAAAGCTATACAAACATCCAAAATAGTGTATATAGGTAGATATCAAGGATGTTTCAACACCTGGCTTGCATTCAAGGGATCAATTTCAAAAACTTCACTCAAAAATCCTCCATCATTATCTTGTCATTATCCCTCATGAAATTGACATTTCTTGCCTTCAATGTGGTGTTACAAGTCACATGTTGCACATATCCACTCATCACATTCATGCTTCTCATGACCTCATTAGATTTTTTCAAATCTTATGCAAGACTAACTTTTTTTTATCAACTTGTTTAATCAATAAATTTCCCAAGTTATTAATTATTAGGTTGTTTGTTCATCTGATGACTAGGTTGGATAATCTTCCATCATTATGTGTCAAGATAGACTCAGGCATTACTACTACAATGTTATTTGCATAGGCACTCACCGAGGTATGTATATTCACTTGTAATTTTGAATTGTAATTTAGTAATTTTTTAAATAATTTTACTATATACTTTGGCAAATATAACTTATATGTATGAATATTACTGTATATGTATGGATATCATATGACATTTGATAGTTTAATTCAAATGAATACTAATACGGCTCCTCATGTTTCTTCATCATTTGACATGCATGTTCATGTAGCTGAACTTGGCACTGACCCAGTTGAGAGTCAATGGAAAATTGAGGACCATGAGATTATTGTAAGTGTATGTTTAAATTATTTTTTTATTATAGTTTAAAATATGATTTTTTTAACTTGGTTTCATGTATACTTATTAATTTTATAATAATATTTGTATTTGAATAGGTTTGAATACAAATGAGCTATGAGATTAGTACCCACAATTGAACCTTGGATCAATCCAAGGCATTTAAGATATCTCTATCTATAAGCAGGGCATCATAAGGAGAGTCTACTTCGAGGAAGGAAAAGAAAGGGAGACTATTTGATGATTAAGATGTTGTAGATGATGTACTTTTCTATATGCATATATGGCAATGTATGCATTTTTAGCATTGTACATGTGTATATGGTGTATTCACCTGACATTAGATACTATGTTGTTAGACATGATTTAATTTTTTGTATGCCTATATGGAAATGCACGTATTATTCACATTGTATGCCTCTACATGACATTCATACATGGAATTATTATTTTATATATGAATATTTAAGAAAATAAATGAATTAAATATTGTTTGAATAACTTGCGTCTTAGTATTATGAATGATAGGTTTTGAATTTTTCTTAAGGATTATAAATGTTATGAGATTCATAATAACTTGTTAGGATAATGTTGCAAATTAGACACTTATAATAAATAAAGAATATCACTGATTGCATTTGAATTATGTTTGTATGCTGATGCATAAGTATAGAGGATAAGTTTACAAAAACATCATTATCTAGTTCTAAACCCAACTAATCACATTCACTTGATATGATTTGATTTGAATCTTCTTTCACAAGATAGCTCCTTTTTTGACTATTTGGGCCTAATTTAGATTCTTCCACCTAGTACTTATTCCTTGTACTCTTAGTAGCACCTCCTTGATTGTATTGACCTCTATCCATACATCCTTTACCTCATTCCATTCATGTCTCATTCATAAACTTCCTCTCAATTTCTTTCTAGTTTCTTCCTAAGCACCTTCTTTGGGTCTCAAGGACCAAATCTTGGTCTATGTTTCAAGAGCTCAATCTGTTGTCACATATGGTATTATATGATCATAACATACCTATTATAACCACCTTTAAGTACTCAAACAGTAACATACTCTCATTAAACACCTTATGGACACAATGCTCTCTCAAGGCTTATAGCCTTTTTTTATTGTATTTTTCCCTTTTTTATTAAATTATGATTTTTCAAGAGATTATAATGGGATATATAGTTAAAATCTATCCTTTTCCATGTCTATGTCAAATTTCATATCTTAGCTCCACCTCTAACTATCACTTCCTTCATTAGCCTACCCTCATTTAGGCCTAATTAGCCCTATTCCAAACCCTCAATCTTATAATCCATACACATCCATAAAATCTCAGGTTAAAATTTTTTTATTTAGATTATACATGTATATGGGAGCAAAATTACAAATTTTCATTAAATTCCCATGGATAAATCTCTCGAAAATACCCAAAGTTTGCTAATCTAGGGTTTCCCATACCCTGTACATACTCCCCAAAAAACCAATTTGACCTTAAAACTAATCTTATTTTATTTTAAAAAAATCCTCATGACATCTAAAAAATATCATAACACCTTTCTAATGATCAAAAAACCAATTTTGCCTTTATGCCTTTGAGATTGCATGTGGGAATTTGAGCCTGCCTATGGGGATTGCATGAAGTTTAGAGTTTGAACACAATTTAAAGGTTTTTAATAGGTTTAAAACCATCTTAAAATAATTATAAAATACTTATATAATCTTTTAACCCTCAAACACACCTTAAAACTCCAAAAAGTATGCCAACATGAATAGTGACCATTATGAGACATGGAAGGGACTATGACAAAATAGTGATTTCTTTAACTTTTATTATGACCTTAAAAATATTATTTATGTGTATATTAGGTCATGGATACAAATATTACTAAGTTTCAAGTAATTTAGATATGTACTTAGTCATGTAGACCCTTTTTAGCACAATTTACCTTGAGCTACCTACATGCTTCCTTCATGCCAAAACCTATCTTTCTTCAAACTTTTTCATGAAAACCCTAAATTTTATCACTTATATGTGAAAATATAGGTTTAAAACATCATATTATATGGTTTTAATACCTATCCAATGCCTAAACTGCTTCTTGGCATCCAGAAGTAATAAAAATTGTAGAAATCTCCAATGGTTGCCTTTTTGACTACAAGAGGACTATGTCAGAATAGTGGGAATTTTCACTCTTTATAAGAGATTTAGGATATCATGATATGTTTTTTTTATGTTTTGTATACCATTATTACCAAATTTTATGCTTTGACTCAACTTATAGATGCCCCAAACTGACCAATTTCTCTAAGGCATGCTCTAATGTTGTCCATAATTTGACATAGGGTTGGCTATACTAAAATAGTGAATATTTTCCATTGTCAAAAATAATAAAAAATATATTTATTTGGTAAAGTATGTCATAATGATCATCTTCACTAGTTTTTGTGATTATATCCAGCATATTTTGGCCTATATGCCCATTTTGGCAAAAGCTAGTGACACATGTTTGCTTTGTCAAATTTCAAAAATGAGTCATCATCCTATTTTAACTTGTTTTATAATTCATATAATTGATTATAAGTATACAAATAATCATTCCAACTTGTTTCAATGTACTTGATGACTTGATCTTCAAGATTCCCTTACTAATTCAAAATTACTCTTTGATTCTTGGGCTTACTAGTCACTTGACATATGTACCTATTTGTTGAATATATAGAGATGCTTTTTCTTATGGTGTTATACTACTTAATTATAATTTTAAATCATTCTCTACCTCCTTACATTAGTTTATTTACAAACTTGCTTGTAGTCTCTTCACTAGTTTTGACTCGGTACAACCCCTTGGGTTCCAAGGACCAAATCTCACTTTAGGTTTCAAGATTAAAATCACAATTATTAAATGATATTAAATGGTAAAAAATTTACTACCCAAACCTATTTCAATTATCCAAACCTACTTCAACTTTCAATACTTCTCTTTGGGTGTTCAATATCCTTCAAACTATGTAGCCCATTAGGTCTCTAGGACCACTCCTTGGTTTAAGATGCTAAGAATAAAATTCATTAACATGATGGTCTTAATTTATCATGATTCAATTTTATAAACCCTTCTCAAGTGATGAAACACTCTATTCTACTCTTTCTACACCTCAAAGTAACAATACTTTGTCTAGACTTGTAGCCCTATTTTCACTATTTTTCCCTTTGTTTGATTAACCCATGTACTTTATTGAAAATGTAAGAACATTTTAGGGTAACATCTATCACCCTTCAACTCCTAAAAAAATTAAAACACTTACTCTTCTCCTATTTGTCACTTGGTTTGATAGAAATCCCCAAACTAGGCCTAATTAGGCCAATTCTAACCCTACAGTCATTAAAATTATACCTATCTATAAATTTTCATTCCAAAACCATATTTATAAATTATAAAACATATAATTATGTAATATTACAAAATTTGGACCCATTATAATGGTTACATCTCTCAAATTCTCCTAAACCCTAGTTCTAAGGTTTCTAAGCCTTGTACAGACCCTTTGAGCACTTTAAATTCTATATCTTGAATGATACAACGTTTCAAAGGCTAAAATCCTCAACAAATGTTATTTAATTATATCCTCTACCTCATAAAATATGATATAACCCTTCCTTGATCTGTTCTAGGCTTAAAATATCAATTTCTCAATTGATTGTGGGTCATAATTGATTGTGCATTGCAGGGGTGATACTAAATTATTGTGTATTTAATTTACATAAATATTTAAGATAACACAAGTATTAATTTATGTTATATAAATCTCAATACACATTTAAATAATCTTAAATTCCCTTTATCAAATATTAATTCATTTTATTCATGGAATGACATGTTTACTGTCACAATGTTGCCTACATAATATCTGAAAGTTGACATTGTTACCTTCGGGTTTCAAGCAATGTTTTATTCATATAAGAGGATATACTTTCATCTCCTTAAACAATCCACACTATTCCCTTAATTAGGCTCTTCTTGTAATATTCTTGATCATTGTCCAAGCATAGGTTAATAGACCTATCTATCACAACCTACATGTGTGCAAAAATGTAAGATTTTCAATCATCTACCATCATTTACACTTAAATAAGAGTTCTTACACATTTTTAAATGGATACTCTACTACAAATTATCTTTCTTATTTATCTTCATGCCATCACAAACTTACCACCATGCATAATTCTACTTCTCTCCTAAAATGCAACTTTTTGGTAATAAAGAGACAATTTATTGGCCTCCAACTAGCAACTTTTCCTTACGATTGGTAGGTATAAATACACTACTTAAAAAACATATAAATATGATAATTAAACATGTTAAAATGACCATAAAACCCAATTCCACCCGTAAGTTATTAAACAGAAACGTTGACAACAAATTTTATTAAAGTTGAAGCTATGATCTAAGAACTCAATTTTTAGTGCTTTTTGGTTGAAAATTGGCACTACCAACACAACTAAATGGGAATATAACATAAAATACTAGGTTCTTGGCCTCTGATATGGCCTGATCAACAAATCCACCACCCATTTTGGGCTCAAGAATGCCCTTCTAAATACAAGAAAGATGTTGATTTTTAGCCTAACTTCACGCATGCATAAAACCAAAACTATAAGTCATATAGAAGAACAATAATATCCCTAATTTATGTGTTAAATACCTATAATTACACCCTAAATCTATTTTTAATCAACTCTAAGATCAATCTATGGTAGAATTTGTAGTAAAGGGTCCTAAAATGTAACTTTTTGGCAGTGAAGAGACAACTTGTTGACCTCCAACTAGAAACTTTGCCTCTAAGACTAGAAGGTATAAATAAACTAATTTTTACATGTTTAAATATTAAAATTACATGTTTTATAATGACTATGACACCTAATTCCACCTACAAATGCATTTTTACTATTGTTCTGGAGCATAGAAACACTGATAATAAAGTTGTCAAAGTTGAAGCTACGGTCGGAGAACTCAATTTTTTGTGCTTGTTGGCTAAGAACTGGGACTACCAATACATCCAAAGGGTGGATCATGTATAATACTAGGTTATTTTACTACCATCTATCTTGATTGACAAACCCACCACATCAGTCTCAGCTCAAGAATGCCCTTCCCAATACAAGAAAGATGATGATTTTTAGCCTAACTTTAGGCATACATAAAACTAAAAGTGTAAGCCATATGAAGGATCCATAAGATATTTCATGTGAATGAAAAATACCTTTGATTTCACCCCTAATATATTTTTTAAATCTCCTCTTAGAGAAATTCATGGTAGAAGTTGTAGTAGAGGGCCCTAAAATGCAATATTTTGGTAGTGCAGAAATAACTTGTTGACCTCTAACTAACAAATTTGCCTCTAGGACTGATAGGTGAAAGTACACCACTTAAAACACATCTAAATAGGCAAATTACATGTTTTCCAATGATTTTGACACCCAATTCCACCTATAGGTGCTTTTTCACTACTGCTTCAAAGCACATAAACCCTGGCAATAAATGTTATCAAATTTGAAGGTACAGTCTGAGAACTCAAGTTTTGGTGCTTATTGGCTAAAAAATAGCAGTTCCAACACATTTTTATGGATTTAAAATGTCTAATACCAGGTTCTTGGTCTCCCATCTAGCTTGGTCAAAAAACTCACCACCCATTCTGAGCTCAAGAACACCCTTCCCAATACAAGAAAGATGTTGATTTTTAGCCTAACTTTAGGCATGCATAAAACTAAAAATATAAATTATATGGAAGAACTTTAATATCCATTTTGTGTATGGTAAATAATTATAATTACACACTAAACCTAGTCTAAATCACCTCTAAGGTTAATATTAGGTAGAAGTTACAGTAAAGTGTCCTAAAATGTAATGTTTTGGTAGTGAAGAGACAACTTGTTGACCTCCAACTAGCAACGTTGCCTCTAGGACTATCAAGTACAAATCCACTACTTTAAACATATATAAATATAAAAATTACAAATTTTATAATGATCATGACACCCAATTCAACCCACATGTGCATTTTCACTACTATTTTGGAGCAGGAAAACATAGACAGTAAATGTTGTCAAAGTTGAAGCTATGGTCCAAAAACTCAATTTTCAGTGCTTGTTGGCTGAAAATTTGCACTACCAACATGTCTTAAGGAGTGTGTAATTATTAGTACCAAGTTTTTAGTCTCCCATCTATCCCAATCAACAAACCCACAACCCATTCTAGGCTCAAGAAGACCTTTCCTAATACAAGAAAGATGTTGATTTTTAGCCTAACTTCATGTGTACATAAGACCAAAACTGTAAGTCATATGGAGGAACCACAAGATCAATCATGTTCATGTTAAATTATTATAATTTCACCCCAAATTTAGTCTAAAACACCTGTAATAGTAATCCATGGAAGAAGTTGCAGTAAAGGATCCTAAAATGTAACTTTTTGGCAGTGAAGAGACAACTTATTGACCTCTAACTAGCAACTTTACCTCTGGGACTGATAGGTGTAAATCAACCACTTTGAGCACATCCATATAGGCAAATTACATGTGTTCCAATTATTTTGATATGCAATTCCCCTTACATGTGCATTTTCACTACTATTCTAGAGCACGAAAACAGTGACAACAAATGTGTTTGGAAGTCTACAAGGAGAAATAAACTTGTCATGAGCAATTGTTTAGGAGCACAAAAAATGCTAAGTGATTTTAGTGAGCTCCTCTTAACTTAAATAATATGAAATTATTTAATAATGGTGCCAACCACATTAACATGGAAATTGATTTGGCACCACTAACCTACAAAAAATGTTAATAAGTAATTAAAGATGAAATGTATGCACGTGCTACCTATAAAATCAAAAACATTTGGTAAAATTGATTACATATACATTTTACAAGTCAACATACCTGAAAATTTCAATCCAATGAACCACTTGGATATGCTCTAATCTTGATAGTATCAAGAATAACTTCATGGTATGACTCGTGAACTTTCCATATATTCTTGTTTCTTGGCCTCCCATGGTATTTTTTTAATTTATTATTCATTGCAAGAACCAAATTTGAATAGTGTATAATCTTATTATTAGTTTCAAAATCTTCAAACAACCATACATTTGAATTTTTATAGGATATTATCGAAGCCAAGTTCCAGTGACTACCACAGACCTAGTGGGATAATCAATGTTTTCTCCATCTACGATCAGGCAAGTCAATTTTTTCTTTCCATCTACACACCAACATAAGTAGTAATTTGTTCCCTCTTCATTTTCCTCATCTTTAATAACTACAAAAACATGGTCTGCATCATAAAAAAAATTAATGACATTATGAAGATAGATTATGAGAATAAATAGTACATAAAGATTAATCTTCTACTTGGTTGTACTAGATCAGATATATGGTCAAAGTCATGTGATGATGTCATGTCTATAAGTTACAATGTTTTTGGAACTTAATATGTGTTGATTGTAATTATAGGTTTGAAACTTTAGTCATCCACCCACTCTTGTGACTCACACTCAATCCAAATAAAGTCCATGCATGTAAAACAAAAACATGCCAAGTGTTACATATGAATAGACCAAAAACTTGCATTTAAGCTATGAAATGAGTGGATCTCACTTGAACCTATTAGATTCATATAATCCTCATAGTTTTCCAAATCACTTTCCTCCATTAGTAAAAAATGTCTATGAACAATAGGATTTACTTGAACACCATGATGTATGTTCTCATTACACATTAAACCATAATTTTTGTGTCAATCAAATTAGCAACATTGTCATATTTTAACTCCTCCCTTGCAATGGCTCTTTTTACACATGTTCCAATACCATCATGCTCCCCTTTTCTATGGCCAATCTTAGTGAAGCTCTAAATATGTTCTGCACTAGTGGTAAGGTGCATTTTATTCAACCACTAAAATATCCATGCATTATTGAATTACAATGTGCAATTGTCTAACCAAATGTAATGTCGTTTGAAAAATAATGTTATTCTATGTCAAATATCCATAGAAATTCTCAAAACAACCTTGCATATACTATTTACAATGGGATCAGTCATCACTAATATAGAAATGATACCCCCTTAATATGTTTTGATGTTCCTTTATACTATCAGGTGCATGCATGAATGTTATATATGTGAATATGGTAAATTGTGTTGAGCTATAATACTATGATTGAACTTCCATTTGTGGTTTGAATCTATAATCTTCAGCAAATTTGACTACTAAAATAATATAATCAAATAGGAATGTGTCCTTTCTTATCTTTAAATTATCATCCAAATATTTATCCCTATGTGTGTGCCTTGCATACTCAAAAAAAAATTCTCTATTAACTTGACCATAAATTCTGAAACAGGTATCTCTTTTATAACAAGCTCACACCTTTTATATTCTTTGTCATCTTTCACTTGATAAGTCACTAATTTGTATTTCACTATTTCCTATCCAATTTCACTTGTACACTCCTCATTGATATCTATATTTTTTGACAATCCACTTTAAATGTTGTAATTTCCATTCAAACATGCTCTATTATAAAAGAACTATCAATCTTGTCTTTCACAAAAAATATTTGAAATAAATTCCCTGGTTTATTTTGGTGTAAATTCTATGCCACACTCCTATAAAATGTTGTTAGTATGCAAAATACAATGAATATGAAAAAAAAATCATAGTGCATTGAAAATTCAACATGTTTCCTACAACAACAAGTAGCACATGTGTGATTTATTTTTACATATAAAGGTTTGGCCATCTCAAAAAGTCTTTGACTAATAGAAATTTGTGGATGTCTTTCCAAAAATTTAGTGTACAACTGTGTTTGAGTCATATCCAAGAAATGTTTTGGATATAGTTCATGATTACTAAAACCAACTCTTCTTTTCACTACAACTCTTTTATTGGGAAAAACTCTTGTATTATCTTTCCAAAATTATTCAAGTATTTCAAAGCATCAACTATAGCCTTATCCTTTCATGGAAGTCTACCAGAGAATGCCCAAAGCTCTTTTGTATTGGGTTCATTAAGTCTTTCACATCTTGCAATTGATTTCTTTAATATTTTTCTATTTATATCAAGTGTTTGAATTGTTTTTGAAATCAATCATTTTTCCCTATTTCAACACTTACTGTACAAGTCATCATTATACATTAGGCAACATTACAATCTTTTTTGCATGATTTCAGGCATAAAATATGATAGCATCATGTAGATTTTCAACAATTTCATAATTTACATCATTTTAATTATCTATTTTAGATGTTCTTAGTCCTATTGTGTACATTATAGGTCTCATCTTAACCAATTCAATCAATGAAACAAATAATTGACATCTTTGACTATCATACTCCAATCTATGAAAGAAACTATCCCAAATTTTTTTGAGCCAATATTTTTGAATGGTGGTTAGACATTTTTTTATGCATTTGTTTAAAAATATTTTCACCAACTTCAATTAAGTACTTATATTTTCTACGCACAATTCCTGGATTACTTGGTGGTGGTGGAATCCATTAAGAGGGTGTTTCAAAATCATTATATACTTTCATGAAATTTTCTTCATTGTATGTTTCCATAAAATTTTCTTCATTGTTAATTTCATCATTATTTGAGTCCATTAAATTTTCTTCATTTTTTCTAGGTAAAGTATCATGCATAGGATCTTCATCAACAAAATCAAAAACTTTAAACTTTGAATGTGAGTTTATAACATTATCTAATTTTCTATTGTCAATTTCATTATAATTCAATTCATTATTGTGAATTTCATCATAATTCAATTCATTATTGTGAATTTCATCATTATTCAATTGATTATTGTCAATTTCCTCATTATCTAAGGCATTTGGCTCATCAATTTTAGTGTTTATACCTTGTTTGGAATGAAATGCTTGTATTCATTCCTTGTTTTTTTATCTCAACTCTTCTAATTGTTCTAATTTTTTGTTCTTAAAATTTTTTCCTCTACTTTGAGCATGATCTGGAGCTTATTTCAAAAAAAGAAACCAATAAAGTACTTCAAATGTCAGGTCCAAAAAACATTACAACCAAAAAAGTACATAGAGTATTCAGGGAACATCTATGGGGACATCAATTTGAATTAGGTATAAAACTAGGTGTTAAAAAGTGAGTTTTTGTTTTACTTTAAGGAATTTTTATATATTATAAGAACATGTACACATTATAGGAATGCATACAAATTCCTATAACACGTACACATTCCTTCAAGTATAGGCATATACTATAAAAACAAGCAAAAAGGCTCATATTCAATGCATTTTTTCCACTATAATACTATAATATAATGCATTAAGACTCTATAATATTATAATATAATGCATAAATCCCTAATATGATGCAATAAGACTATTAGATGCTATAATAATGCTATCATATCATGCTATAAGGATCAATATGATGCAATAAGACTATCATATGATGTAATAAGACTATCATGCAATGCAATAAGACTAACATATCAGGCAATAAATCTTTAATGTGATGTAATAAAGCTATCATATGATGTAATAAGGCTCAATATGATGCAATAAGGCTCAATATGATGCATAAATCCCCAATATGATGCATAAATCTCTAATACATGATGCAATAAGACTCTTGATAAGACTATGAAGCAATAATAATAATGAATGATGCAATAAGGATCAATATGTAAGATGAAGTGAGATAATTTTGCCCAAAATCCCATCATAGGTCCTTACAAAACTAGGTGAATAATAGGTTCACAAATTGACACTAATCACATTCATGAATTTATGAATTTGTTATTAAATAAGGGAACTTAGGGGTTATGTTTCTTATAAAATTAGGATTTAGGGTTGGGGGTTTAGTGTAACATGTTTGTATATGTGTATATGTCATGAAATTATGGTTTAGGTGAACTGTACATGTTTAATTGATAAAATTAGGGTTTACAATCAACATGTCATGAAACATGACCTAACTTAGCCCATTCAATCACATCATAGACTCTAATTTAGGTTCAATGGATTGAAATAGGCCACATTTGCATTCGTACTTGTATTTTTGATTAAATTAGGGTCAATTAAGCCATACATGTTGCATCTAGATTACACAATCAATTAGGCCATAAACTTAGTTTAGGGGCTCAATTTTTCCTAAATCACATCCTTAATTGAACCAACGACTAATTGGCTCAATTCATGATACATAGAATCATACATAATTTTGTCCCAAATCATATATCATGATATAATAGTTATGTCAAGAAGGGGTTCAAACTGGCCTCCCATGCCTCATCAATTGAATTTCCCTTATAATTGAACTTTTTTGTGCCACATGTGAGGCCAAATTGAATTACATATCACCACATTTACCTCATACATGCTCAAAAGTGTTAGCACTGTTAGAGGTGTCAAGTCTTAGAAGTGTTAAAGAGATATATCAAATCCTTGTGAGGCTCAATCCAATTAGATACATCACCAAGTGTGTATCTTATACACATACATTTTTGTGAGAGATCTAACTATTTCTTGTCATAGAAGCATTAGGTTTTTTAGAGCCTCAAGATGCCCAATCCAATCAAAGATTTCCACATGTGTAGGTCTAGTACACCTGGAGAAGTGTTAGAGTTGTCAAATATGTACATCTTTGATACTTAGACATGTTCCATCACCAAGCCAACCAATCCAACTAAGGCCTATTCCTAAATTTATAATACATACATATAAGCCAATAATGTTTAAAGATTGACATCAATCCAATCAACTCATGTCTAGTAAATAATTCACATGATGTGATCCTCTAACTTGCCATTATTATATGAAAAGTGTCATGTAGAGCCCTTTAAATTCCCATCTGAATTGAGCAAGCACTGAATGTTATCAATTTTCTACATGTATGTATTCAAATTATTTATGTCCCTATGCCTTGAATTACATCTAGATCCAAAAGTACATGCATATTAAGTCCTATATGTAGGAGAGAACACAATTTAACAATGGATGAGCCTCAACCTTAAATCCCAAGTTGGACCAAGAATTCTAAGACATCTGCTACTTTCTTATAGTCCACATCATAAGTTTTAAGCTCATTACAATGAAATATAAATGAGATAATTGAAGATGTATCTATAAAATATATAATCTTGAAACCTTCAGTGAGGGGGTGCACATTGGTATTTAATTCTAACCAACCATCTATATGAGGTGACCAGTTCATCATCCACATGAATAATTATCGGGTCTCTCTGCTCAGCATCATCCTTGAGGGGAAGCAGGTCTCAGATTTAGGGGACATTATCACAAGTTTAATTTATCTTGAATACGATCAATATAGTTTGATCTAGGTTAACTTATACATATGTTGTACTTAGTCAATATCAGGTCTACACCATCCCTTAATAGTTTGAAACAGTGTCCCTAATGTATTTAGATATTTTCTAAGCTATACATTCATCAGTATAGGCATGACATATTAAAAACACATCATCACTAATGGATACATGTGACCATTTCAAGTTTATTGAGCTCAAAACCACATCTTATACAAAATAAAATGCATACCCAACTTGACCAAAATATTTAATAAAAACATGTATATACCTTGTACTCATCAACCTACTTTTGTATCTTACCATCCTAATTACATAGTTCAGTATAAAACTCTATAGTATTGATAAGTACCAAGTGTTGTCTAGCTTGTTTTTGAGATTACAATATTTGCATCCATGGTGTGGCAAGGACTAGTCCCATGTCAAAGACACACTCTTCAGATGATGTGGGAATGGATGGAGTGGTTGATGGTTTTCCAATGTCTGATGGAGGGGCAGATGAAGGAGGTGCATGGAATGGAGGATTAACCATATTTTCACAAGAGATCTTAATTTTAGGCAAAATTTGAATAATGTATTTGAATAGATTAGGGGATTAAAGTGAATAATTGTAATAATAGAAGACTCTTGTTAGACTTTCAATTGGGACCTCAAAATTCACCTATTGAATTAGATGCACTAGTGACCTTGGAGGAAACTTAAGGGACATTATTCATCACATTTTAAGAATGTTTTTGGGACAATCCAAGACATGACTCATATTTATTGGGCTCCATTAGATAGCATTATTGAAATAGATATCTAAGAGATGCACTATTACACCAAGGGCTCAATTCTTATTTCTACTTACATAATATTATCTATACTACATAATCCAATTCAATGGGTTTGTAACTTAAACAAATTAGTTCAAAATTTATAAATAAAGGGGTCTGGTCAAAGATATCAAAAAAACAACAAAATGGTATGATATGATTTTAGGCAAGTAGGATAATATCAATAAGAAACACAAAATTTAAAGGCAAGTAGGATTTTAGGCAAGTAAGGTGGTAAGGTATATCCTTTCCCTACTATGGGAAATGTTCCAATAGCTATGCATGTTTCAATTTTCAAATGAGGCTTTTGTTAACATGTGTTCTATTGATGAAAAATATTAGTGTATATAAGTATCAAAGTGCACTAGAAGCTGAACATGCAATATCTAATACTTGTTCAACATTTATTCTATATAATTAAAAGTAACCAATCACATCTTGACCAGAGTCAAGTATTGATACTCTAATGCATAGTGATTGGTACTCTAAAGGTTAAGTTTTGATCATAGGTTTAAAAACTACATTTTATGACCTCTCATGATAAAATCATTTATATTGTAAAATGTACAATGTGTTAGACCTTGAAACCTTATTTATAAGTAGTTAAGACAACCTATAGAAATGGGTAAATTTTTTAAATTCTAATGCAATGTCATGGTACCTTAATTCACTATCCAAAGATAATGGGACCTTTCCCCTATAAGAAACATGAAATTTGACATTTCTCCTATAAGGATGCATGGCTAATGGGACCTTTCCCCTATAATGAACATGAAATTAATTTATTTTGTGTTATTTCAAAGTAATGTATACACATTGTACATTATGTTCTATAACACATACGCATTATACAACCTATACACATTATTTGAATTTGAATTTAAAACTAAGCCTTTAGGCTCAGAAAAAAATTGGATTTCTAAGTCAAAGGCTTGTGATTGTGTATCTACAGCTGAGATCGAGAGTTTTAGGAAAAACCAACAAATTTCAACTTCAATCACCAAATACAATATGGATTTAAACATCAAAATTTCAAAAATTATTACCATTATGATGAGCACGTTATTCTCTTTCTAAATATATGATTTTGTAATTTTTGAGCTATTTTAAAGGTTCAAACTATATTTATTTAAAATAACACCTATTTTAGGCCACTACATGTCAAACCCAGACATACCTATTAATGTTTATCTAATTTTTTTTCATTGATCCAAGTGCAAAACAAATTATATGGTAACAAACTAGGGCTAATTCTACACACACTCAAAAAAACAATTTTTTTTAGGTAGGTAGGGTGGGTTGCATGGCCATTTATTCATTTTTTTGTGATTTTTTAGACTCTGCTTAATTACAAAATTAATAAAAAAATACTAATTGAAAAAATAAAAATAAAATTGTTAACACACTAGAAGATCTTATCTAAATATTAACCAAAGTGTTTTTAAAAATATTGAATGATGATCAAAAAATGGTGGGCTACACGGCCATCTATCTACTATGTTTTCTTTAAAAAATAGGAGGTCCTCTTCAAATTTTAGATGTTTGACCTATTTATACTTAACCATTTTTCAAAAAAATAGTTTTTTGGAAACTATACTTGAAATGCTACAATTCATATTTTTATACCATCTTCAAATTTTGTGTGTAGCCATCTCTAATTCTATAGAAGTTCACATTTTTGAAATTTTAGAAAAATTATGTCCACAGGTAGGCCCTTTTTCGTCGCCCAAATGTGTGCACTTACCCATACTATGTTATATAATTAATTAATTACTTAATATATATTAATATTTTTTAATATATTACAATA
The DNA here is from genome assembly GCA_037957365.1 of Torreya grandis. Taxonomy (NCBI): domain Eukaryota; kingdom Viridiplantae; phylum Streptophyta; class Pinopsida; order Cupressales; family Taxaceae; genus Torreya; species Torreya grandis. The sequence continues at coordinate 2,137,614 of JARHVA010000214.1, read as the reverse complement.
ATAGTTGATAATAAATACTTATAAATACATAAAATAATTATCCATATAATTTAAAAGGTGGAAGCATTTTAATGGGGCATTTTATATTTTTTGAAGGTTGATGAAGACATTATGAGCATCAATTTGATTACAACAAGACTCCACATCTGATAAGTGGTTGAAGTCTACCTTAAAATGTTATGTGAGAAAAAGACATTGAGGTACATGAAAAGTTGTAATAATTTTTTTAACCCAAGATATGGCCCAAGGGAACTATGAGTTTTTTGGAAGACTCGAGAAGAGGTTACCAGGTTAGCTATAGTGGGCCTCATCCATAGTATTGATATTGAGAAATTGAATTGTGAAATTTATGTGGATAAATTATCAACTTATTTAATTATGAAAGATGGTCATCCCTAGAGTGTGTCAATGCCTCACAATGTCAATTCTAAAGTTATATATGTTCAGAAAGATCATCCAAAGATGTCAATAGAAATCAAAATTACAAAATTAGTATAATGCCTCTTCACCTGAGCATTTCACACAAGGCCAACAAATTCTAAAAAAGTTTGTAGGACACGCTCTTAGCACATGCTATAAATATTTGATTATTAATTTCTTGTTCTTCTACTCTAGTTATAGTTTTTTTCAAATAACATTTTGACACTAATTTCATATCTTTTCAATAAATCCATTGTGGAGGATATGCTTTTAATAGTTATAGTATCATTAACTCAAGCCTAGTCTCTACCTAGGCCTTGTTTTGGATCCAGTCCTTCGACACCCTCAAACCTGACCTCTTTATTTATACATAATCATATTTCTCTTTAACATGACATACATCAAATCTAATGGGCTTCAAATGTAGGTTAAAACAATAAACCATAGAAACATAAAATTTAAAATTTGACATTGGTCTGTACAACATGGTTGATTCTATTTTATAGATTAGAGAAAATGATATGACCTATTTACCCATCCATACATGTTATCAAACCCTCCAACTTGTCCACTCTTGTTATCAACATCTTTTAACTTGTTTGTCTTTCATCCAGGTGTTGACTACTTCTTAAGACATTTGGTTTGGTGTTATTTCATGGTAATTGGGTTCAAACTGTACACACACACACACACACACACACACACACACACACACACACACACACACACACACACACACACACACACACACACACACACACACACACACACACACACTCACTATTAACGTTATTATAGTATATTTATTATATGATATATACAATTATCATATATTTATTATTAAATATATGTTTTATATATATATATATATATATATATATATATATATATATATTATTTTCCTATAATATATAATATATGTAAAGATAACAATGTTGTATAATAATACTATATAAGATCTAATCTTATTATATATTCCATATTATATATAATTTTAGTATATATTATATTAATATATATATATATATATTATAATTATTAATAATATATTATAATATAATATAAATTTTAAGTTACATGAATATGGATGTAATTTGGTGTTTTGTATAAAATCTAGTTTTATAAAGTGAAATAGTGTAAATTGATAGTCGTACCTTACTCAAAACCTATAACCAATGACCCCATCTCACCTTTTATGCATGAAGTGGTAATTGACTATAATCTTATATTTTTTTTGAGGTGATATTGGAAAATAAGGTTGTGTATTCCTTAATATGATGTTGCAATCAACTATGTAGGGAGAAAATGTCCCATTTCACAGTGAGCTTGAATAATGGCAATAGATTTCAGAAGGACATGGCCATACAAAACATGTAAGTGCTGAAATATTAAAGGTGATATCATACAACAAAGGGCTCATTTTGTACACCATAAATGGATTTATATGGTATACATAAATTTTAAAGGGGTCCATAACCTTGTATAGTGGAAACATCTTTGATTTATCATTTTCTACTACCAAGGGTGGATGAGTATATCATGAAAGATGATTTGATTACGATAAGGCTCCATGTCTGATGTCAACTCAAATCAATGCTAAAATGGTACTGATGTGGGGAGAAGACATTGAAGTCCTAAAATCTATCTTGTAGCTTTTATTCATACATGATGTCAATATATTGACAATAAAAGAAATTACATCATATTTAAGAACATACAAAAACACCATACCCAAACCCTTAAAGGAAAAGGAAACCACAATTATAGGTTGTCTTCATAAGCATCTTATTTATCCCTGTTGGTGGAAAAAAACTATGGGAGCATTCATAAAAAAATGTTTTCTAAGGATTTTTAAAATGAATAACATATTTTTTTTGTTTAAATCTTTGGGCATAAAATCCAAGATATGTCATCCATCATGAGTTTGAAGTGAGGTATGACTACCAATTTTCACTCTTTCACTTTAAATAACCTCACTTTATTGAAATAAAACCTTAAAAAATCCACCCAAAAGAATGATCTATTAACTTTCATAAGATAAGGCTCTAAATAATCCATAGTTACCTAAGTCTCTTTGAGTCCATCACCGTAAATGCCATGCCATTGCTTCTCACCATTATCACCCAACTGACCTTGAAATAATTCACCACTTTCATGTTGTGTAAGAGTATATTTAGATGTCAAAACAAGTTCTATAAAGTAATTATGGCCTAATAAAATTGATTGGGATATGAATTGTTATGCAATGCTTTAGACTATGATGGCTTGCATTATTCATAGAAATAAATGACCACTTTGCCCAATCACTATGTGATAGATTTCATTTGAATTTGTTGGTATTGTTTGGATTTAAGGAAACTATTAGACTTACATGATTTACATCAATCAAAAAGAGGTACAGAGCTTGTAAGGTGGTAGGTTCTTTTATTAGACATTTACTCTGGTGAAGGGTCAATGAGGACAACATAATGTTGATTTGATTGTGAGAAAGCTCAATGTTCTATGTGTGACTCAAGTCAACACTATAATCCTAATGATATATAGATAATACAATGAGGTTCTAAAGTTTATATTGTAACTTATGTTCATATATGCTGCCAATATATTGACACCTATAAAAATTATAATAAGTCCATACATAACTTACAAGTAGTGAAACATTTCAATGTGAATTGGGAAGTGATGATGAGGGGCAATGACATCAATTTTCATGTGATATCATACACCAGAAGGGCCATATAATACACATTCCACAATGATGTTAATGTAGGATCAATACATTGAGGTTATGGAGCTTATCTTGTTACGTTTATCATAGTGGAAGTGAGTACCAAAGATTTTACAAAGTGAATGTCACATGGATGCATAAGGGGGCAATGTTCATGATACAATGTGAGCATCATGGTAGAGGATTCACTTGTTGAGAGAAAAGGTGGTCAATTGGAAATTGGTCCTAGGTGGTAGGGAAGGTTGGTAGGTTTAATTATCAAGCGTTAATGGGTACCCACATCATACATATTGCAATCTATGGTGGGCCTAGTGTCTATAAATACCCTAGGTTATTGTAATGGTCTAATTCCCAAAAAATAAATTAGACACAAATGTATCCCATGCCTTTTAATCAGTGGTAACCTAACCCCCCAAGGAAGAAAACAATTATCTCTAAAGCTTATGAGACCTAAAAGCCCAAGATAACACCATGTGGTGACATCCCATGCATTCAAAACCCAAAGAAAGTAATAGATAATCCAAGCAGTCATGAGGCCTCGATTCAATGCAATCATGCCTCGTGGAAAAGTGTAGAGAAGGCTATAAGCAAGTCCTTATGATGCCAAGTGGTTGCATCCCAGGGACCTACCTAGGATGCTACCAAGGCTCATCTCTATAGAGACCTCTAAGAGCCCATGACACTATATCAACTTATTTCCCATCCCGTTATGGTTGCCTTCATGATTTACTATGACTGAAATACTATGGTGGAAAGCATGACTATAAGAGTTTCTTTGATGATGTGGACAATGTATGTGAATCAAATTTTCATTCTATGTATTTTTAAAATGTTATTGGTGGAGGAGGACTCACTGTTTCATTAGATGATGCCACCTCCTCTTTTCTTAATAAATTGACCTCTTCCCCATGTGAGGCAAAAAGTCATTATGAAAGCACTTCCTCCTCTTTGACAAAAAATATCAGAGCATCCTCATTCTCTCTATCAAGACCACATAGATATGACACATTTTGAAATATTTCCTCCACCATGGGGGATAAAGGCTTTTAGTGCATATCTTGAGACCATAGCATTCCATTTATTCTCCTTCCCTTAGTCATGGATTGAACGAGAGCTTTTTTATCAGGTCAACTAAATCTTAAGAGTGAGAGGGTAGCCCAAATTGATGAAAACCAATTGTAGAGATGATCATGGATTCATGATGAGATAAATACAACAATAAAATAGAAAAAATACAATCATCAATGTCCTTGGTGTGTGGTTTCCTTGATTGTTTCATCTAATTTTCCATGGTAATGTTTAATACACTTGGCTATCTCAATATAAAAAATGATCTGGTTGTGGATAATGATGCATTGAGCTCCATGTTACTTCCCAAAGAGAGTGGAAAAGGTTTGAGCATCAGCCATGAGGATTACATGACAATCAAGTCTGCAAGGGACTGTTATATGGATGGGGATGGGGAAGGGGAAGATGGGATTGAAACTCCTCGCATGAGCAAGAGGCACAGAAGAGAACATAAAGAACCTCATAAATTGTTGCCTTTATGGAATGCTCAAGGTCCATCAATTTTATATGATTTACATCCTCAATATTTAAATATGATTCAACATTAATATGTTTTACTAAGCACTAGGATGTCTCACCATACCATATCTTACTAATCAATCCCTTCCAACATTACTTAGACCTTTAAATCTAATGCTAATATAACTTAATTTAGAATATTGGTGTCTACTAAATACATATTAAAAGTCTTAAAAGTTTTATATTTGATATCTTTATCTCATTTGAAATAAATTCTATATTATTTTCTAATACATAAGAAAATCATGAACATTAAAATGTTTCTTCTCACATTTGCTATAAGATCTTATGACTCTAGAAAGATTATTATTGAGCATCCTTATCTCATCTAAATGGAGTCTATACTTGTCCAAAAACATGGGAAAATGATGAATACTAATATGTCTAGTATGAGCAAATGTCTTGGCTTAAAACACTAAGGGGGAACATAAATGGATTGCATGCACCAAGAATAAGGAGAAATTGAACTCGTGCGCTGTAACTTTAGTGATAGAAAATTTGTATATTCTTAATGAAATGATAAGTGATACTCCAGCTATTAGTGTTGTCATTCATGACTGCTCAAAGTAGTTGAAAATTCAAGCTACACAATGGGAAAAGAGGAAGAAGTCCCCAAAAATTAGTGAAGATTTAAGAAATTATAGAAAATCATAGACTTTTCTCTGTTAACGGTATCTATCTATCAAAAGTAGAAGGCCAACAAAGGAAACTTGATGGAGATAAAATTTTCTCCTTTCTCAAAGAACCTTATCTACCATGCCAACCAAGGCGATGTGATGGATAATGATTTTTAAATGACAAAGGTGCATTATGTGGTCCTTTTTCTAATTTTTAGGAGGAGAAAAGCTGTCTGACAAAAGTTCTTGGTTGCCCTTTTAATAGTCACGACCCAATGAAATAAAATTTATGAGTCATTTGATGATATTAGTTTTATTACTTTGACTTAGACATGTATCATCGAAGGATTTGTGTGTGTGTGTGTGTGTGTGTGTGTGTGTGTGTGTGTGTGTGTGTGTGTGTGTGTGTGTGTGAGAGAGAGAGAGAGAGAGAGAGAGAGAGAGAGAGAGAGAGAGAGAGAGAGAGAGAGAGAGAGAGAGAGAGAGAGAGAGAGAGAGAGAGAGAGAGAGAAAGAGTAAATTCATCCAAAGGGATAGTTTTAAAGTATATTAAGAATTATCTTGTAATATTAGTGTTCTTTTCATATTTAAATTTCCATCTAGCCTCATGGAAATAAAAGCACCAGTAATGGATAAATTAATGTTAATAATGTCAATCTTTATATTTATAGTTGCATCTTTGATATCCTTAATTATTTTGAAGTCAAATTGGTATAGTAGAATACTATAATTTTATTCAAAACAATGTTTAATAGATGATTTCATATTAAGGATAATCTCCCATGGAATTTTTGAGTGATTGTATTTTTTATTTGCATATATAAAAGTTTCATTCTAAATTGAGTATATTTTTCCAATTAGAATTTTATTGAAAAATAGATTTTCCACTTGGTTGAAAGAATTCATAGTGATGTCATCTCCTTTACTTTCCATGATGTCAAAAATAAAAACTTTCCTTGTACCACAAACATTTTTGTAAGCACATGGAATATCCTTTTTAAGAACTCTACCCTATGTAGTCTAGTTGTTTTGTAAGGAATTGAATTTCTAACTGTAGTGTGTGATATTATTTACATGCATTCTATTTTAGATTCCCTTCTTGATACTATATTCATAGCAATTATTTTTCTTTAGTTGTCCATTTTTTGTGAAGTTTAAATTTAGTGTATAGGTGAAGAGGTAAAATATATTATAATTGATGTCTATACCTTCCTATGAAACCAAATTTAATAAAAAAAAATAATGAGTTTAAGTTTTTAATAACTACAATCAAGATAAAACAATTCATGGAAATTGAATATGGAAGTTTATTTTGGCTTATATTATCTATATCTTAACAAATGTTTATATACATTTTATATGAATTGCACATTTGATTTTTTTATATCCAAAAGAGAGAACACTATAATTTGAATATATGTTATACAAGGAAATTAATTTCAATCTAAATATATAAATATATATAGAATTATACAAAGAAAATAATAATAATGAACAACCTTGTAGCAGTTTCCATTTTTTAGTATTTATTACAGTATTATGTATTTTTTATTTATCTATAAAATATATAATGTAGACATATATGAACCAAATTTATAAAAGGTTTTTTTTCAATACAAAAGAAAAAAATTAGATATATACATGTGATAAGTTGCATCATTTTCAACATATAAACATCAAAATATAACCAAGCTAGTTTAACTTGTTTGACATTTTGAATTTTTTTTTCTCTAATTGGGTAGTGTAATTTGGAAATGGAATTGGTAACATGGATTACATTTTAGATTATCATATGGGTAGGTTCATATTTTAAATCATGCTCAATAGTATTATATATGAAACCAAATCCTCTAAAGTATGTTTTGATGGTTTTAAACCATGTGATAAAAATTATATGAGGATCTGTAACTGAAAAATGCTCCATTATGTTTTGCTTTATAAAAATGATAAGAAGGTTTGGCATTATATAATGGATGACATGAGTGACAAATTATTTTCTATTGAAAATTGTTTCACACTGTATTTTTTTAATAGTCAAAGACCATGTCAGAGTCTCCTTTGGTATAATTATCTTTTTATGACTCTTGGTTGCCATGCTATTGAAATATATCTAAGGGGGAAAACATGAAATATAAAATATTAATATTAATATAATTAAATTTTCATACAATACAAAAATTTAGTTCTAATTTATTAAAAAATATAAATTAATCTAAGAATGAAATGACCTACTAAACATAAAATGAATTCACAAAAACATAT
>JARHVA010000214.1:2027500-2125000 GCA_037957365.1 Torreya grandis | reverse complement strand
TATTATAAGCATAACACTAAATTAATTAATAATTATCATAATTTAATTTTTTAATATTTTATTTATTCATAATTCATTGTATTTTATCAAGAAGTCAAAAAATAATTATATATCTTTAATTTGATTAAAAAAATAATTTTATGTTTACAACAGGTATGTTTTAGTAAACCATAAACATTTGAGTTAATATAGGGTAGGAGAAATAAGTTAAATAGTTTTATAAAATAAATTTTGGGGAACAATTACATAGAATTAGAGTAGATCATAAACTTTTAAAAATAAATTATATATTATATCGTAAATATATATTAAATTATTATAAATTACATTTATTTATATAAGTGATTCCAATATATTTTGATGTTAAATTTTATTAAAAACATAAAAAAATATATATTACAACATTAAAATATATTATAAACATAATACTAAAATAATTAATATTTTAATGATTTATAATTTATTTTGTGTTTTTTTATTTATTCATAATTCTTTTTATTTTATCAAGAAGTCAGTAACTAATTATATGTTTAATTTTCTAAAAATAAATTAAATTTATGTTTACAATGAGCATATTTTACTAAACCATACACATTTGACATAATATATGATCTTAGAAATGAGTTAAATAGTTTCCTAAAATAATGTTTCGGTAACAATTGCATAGAAATAGAGTAGGCCATCAAATTTTCATAAAGAAATATGTTGTCTATTGTAAAGATGTATAAAAATATTACAAATTATATTTTTTTATGTAAGCAATTCTAATATATTTTGATGAAAAACTTTACTACAAACATAAAAAATAATTCATTAATTCTCTTTATATAAACAATTCCAATATATTATGACATTAAAATTTATTATAAATATAATACTAAATTAATTAATAATTGGAATAATTTATAGTTTATTTTTTATTTTTTTATATTTATTCATAATTTATTTTATTTTATAATTAAGTCAAAAATTATTTATATATGTTTAATTTGCTAAAAATAATTTAATTTTAAGTTTGAAATGGGCATATTTTATTAAACCATACGCATTTGATTTAATAAATGTTCTTAGAAACAAGTTAAATAGTTTTCTAAAATAAAGTTTTTGAAACAAATGCATAAAATTAGAGTAAGTCGTCAACTTTTGAAAATAAATATATAGTTTATCATAAAGATGTATAAAATTTACAAATTAAAGTTCTTTATATAAGCAACGCCAACGTATTTTTATGCTAATTTTTTTAATAGGTTTTAGGGATTACAGGCCCCTACCCAAATAAAAGTAGAGATAAAAATAAAAGGGTTTAGCTTGATGATAAAAAGCCATTAAGGCATTGGACAAACAAAATACATAGAATTATCAACCAAAAGTGATAGTATAACACTATTTATTCTAAAAGTAACCATAAGTTAACAATTTAATTTCACAAAGAGAACTTGCATATTCCCTTTTATCCAATGATACAATAACCAAAAAAACACTTATAAAAACACCTAAATCTCAATATAATAGAATTACATGATCCCCACCGTAGTTTTCACCCAAAACATCACTATCCAACATGGCAAGATCACTTATAGGCCCTACCTATTCTTCATCACCCACCTCCTCTGGCTTGAAGACCACCTAGTCTAACAGCTTTATCGTTGGGCTTGCACCACCTAAGACTGCAACCAAGAGGCACCTTTCAACCACCCTCCTTTCCTGATAGTCCCCTACCACCTACCTCTTAGCTCCCTTCTCTTCAATCTAATGTGGAGTTGGGAACCACCACGTGTAAACCCATGATAGATCCTTCACCACATAAATCCTCTCTTGATATATAAAAACTACATGAAACTTAGATAGAAGATAAAAGGGAGATTTAAAATATTCCAAAATAGGGAGATCACTTATTGCTTTGCCTTCATAGCCTCTTCAATAGATCACCATTTATATAATTCCTCAAAAAAACTCAATATAGAAGTATAATACTCCTCTAATTTAATAAATAGAGATAATAGGATAAACCCAAACCATCTTTCCTACAAAATGGAAGCTCCACAAATGGGCCTTCCTTAACTTTATACATTTCTAAGAGCAAGCTTCCCTGATTGTCTAGCTAAACAAAAAAGGAAACTAACTCTTCCACCTAAGATTTGTTTGAGATAAATGTTAACATGTTACTTGAAACTAATGTTACTAGTACTAAATTAGCATTCACCCTTCTATTGATTGATAAAAATTCATCCCCCATCACCTTTTAAATATCCTCCCCTATTTTTTATATCAAGTCCTTAAAAACATTTCTTATATGAGTCCTTAACACCTTACCTGCAAAGTGCATCTCCCTAGAAAAACCTCCAAAGAATAATGGCCAAAATAACATTTCAACCAACTTAGACTCTATCACCAGATAAACCAAAAAAAAACTCTACTACTCCTTATTCCACAAAATCAAATAGGGGTGATTCCCATAAATGCCACCATTCTAAGGTGCCACACATTTTAGATAAATCAAAAAATATTTTACCATACACTTTCATTATTGATTTCATCATTTAACATACTTCTATCCCCTCCCATGCTCTAATAAAAGACAACTTACATCAACTTCACCATTTCAATCCCTATATAGTAAAGCCAACAGTCTCTACAATTATTAACCCACAATTCCTCCACTTGGTTTATTCCCACATTAGCCAAAACATTGGCCAACCTATTACTTTCCCTAAAATAATGAGAACTAAACTAACCTCTAAGATGACCCAATAATGACCAATCTTTTATCACTTAGATTTTTACCCTTGAAGGAGATGTCTCAACTCTCTTCATCCAAGTGGCACACTAAAAACACCTTTAGGATATGGGTGAGCCTAAGAGTGAGTGAATCTCTAGATAGGTCTATCTACCTTGATTTACCACTTTGGATCACTACTAACCTAAACATTGGAGGGGGTAAGGGGGAAAGAAAACTGAAAGCAAACTATCCTACGGGAGGTGATACACCAAATAATTTAATGACTTATAACCATGTGCATCTTATACATGAAACCAAGAGACTAACCAATAATACACTTCTCCAATCTACATCTTCTCATATCCATATTACATTATGAGGTTATGGATGAATGTTTAGGCTAGGAGGACTAGACAAGAGGCCTTGAATGGTACTAGTGAATATACTAACTCACTCAACCTTGAAACTTCTTAGAACACTTCACATATCTTATAAAATGAATCTTTCCAACTACAAATAGGTGAGAGAGTGAAATAATATGCCAAGGAAACAAGAGTCATCACTTAATAAAAATCAAACATTAAAGTGAGCAAACTATGAACAGTCATAGAAGAGGTAAAAATTAGTAGTCTTATGGATTGAATGATATGAAAATGAATATGGATTTACCATACTTAGGTGGAGCATAAGTTACAAAGGCCAAAATGGCTAGTTATTATAGAACTTGAGAGAGAGAGAGAGAGAAGAAGAGATATGTTCAAAGGTCATAAGGACACTTTTCAATCTGATCAAAGAAGTTACATATGTATGAGAATAATATTTTAAATGAACCATGCAAGGTCAAAAATCCCTAGCGTCCATACAAGGCATAAAACTCATAAAAAGTGGCATGAAACTCCCTATTTTTTCTTATAAAATTACCTTCATTATTCACCTTTATTTAAACATCCCAAAAATCATCTACATGTGACATTTCTTTGGGTTATCACATGTGCAGTAGGTCATGTATTCAAGTCTCCCATGCCATTGGTATTTGACTCCTTATATGGGTAAATTCTTTCCATAGGTCTATAAAATCCCCCCTTGTCAAAAAATAACTGATTACTAATGTGAAAAATAACAACAATAACAATAACATATGCAATCCATGTAAATGTCCAATGGCATAAACATGTCTATGCATAGATAGAAAAAAACCATACAAGGGGATACATTTTGACTATGATGACATAAAAAAATCTATAAGTGGTAGAAAATTTTAACTATTTTTAAGTGAAAAAAAAAAGATAAATAGAAATGTTCTTTTGAGATAGACTTTACACATGTGGCAGGCATCATATAGGCTTATAGATGGAAAAAGTGTTAATATTTAACATAGATAAATTCCTCCAATTTGTATACATGTCTAATATTAACCATAAAAAATAAGAAAAGTACATTTAATATAATAATTTACAAGTATAAAAGGAGAAAAATCATAAAATACAAGAGTTAACTTGTTAATATTTTTCTCTTCATAATTTATGACTACTGAGGGATATTATTAGAATTCTCTATGAATAAAGGTCTCACACATTTATCCTGACTAAAGTTTCTAGGTGATTAGAATAAATTTTCATCAACACATTGAAATATAATTTTTTGATATGATATATCCATTAAACATAATAAATAAAGTCAATAATGAGGGATGCTTTAAGCATAAAAAGAGACAATTCTACTAAGAAATTGAAAAATAAATACCCGTGTGTGTGTGTGTGTGCGTGTGTGTGTGTGTGTGTGTGTGTGTGTGTGTGTGTGTGTGTGTGTGTGTGTGTGTGTGTGTGTGTGTGTGTGTGTGTGTGTGTGTGTGTGTGTGTGTGTGTGTGTGTGTGTGTGTGTTTGTGTGTGTGTGTGTGTGTGTGTGTGTGTGTGTGTGTGTGTGTGTGTGTGTGTGTGTGTGTGTGTGTGTGTGTGTGTGTGTGTGTGTGTGTGTGTGTGTGTAAGACTAGATAAATCTTAAAATACAAGAGTTAAGTTGATAAGATTTTTCCCTTGATAATTTACGACTACTGAGGGATATTATTAGAACTCTCTATGAATAAATTTATCACACATTTAGACTAACTAAATTTTCTATGTGATTAGAATAAATTTTCATTAACACATTTAATTATAAATTTTGGATATGATATATCCATTAAACATAACAAACAAAGCCAATAATGAGTGATGTTTTAAGCATAAAAAGAGACAATTCTACTAGTAAATTGAAAAATAAATACCTCTGTGTGTGTGTGTGCGTGCATTTGTGCGCGTGCGCGCGCACGTGTGTGTGTGTGTGTGTGTGTGTGTGTGTGTGTGTGTGTGTGTGTGTGTGTGTGTGTGTGTGTGTGTGTGTGTGTGTGTGTGTGTGTGTGTGTGTGTGTGTGTGTGTGTGTGTGTGTGTGTGTGTGTGTGTGTGTGTGTGTGTGTGTGTATGTGTGTGTGTGTGTGTTTATATTTGTATGTATATGTATATGTATATATATAATGATTATACAAAAGGTAATTGGAAAAAAATTTATATCATAAATTTATAAACAATAAGAATTATTACCAAATATATTTTGGCCATTTCAAAGTATTTGAGAGGAGGATAAATGAAAGTTATGTCACTCATGGCATCCAAAAAAAGTGAGAGAGAGGAGTCTATGAAAAAAATTAATATTTCTTCTCCATTATATTTCCATTTAAAAAAAGTTAAGATAATTCATTTTATTTTTTATTAGATAATTATGTTCTTTCATTTTCACATTTTCAAATAGTACCTAGCTCATCAAGTAATTAAATAGAGTTAGATTGCAGGATCATTTAGCCATTGTATATATTTATAAGCTAGTTTAGCTTTCCTCATACTTTTTACATAAATTATTTTTCTATTACCTTTTTATTGTGAATTATTTTTAATGATCAATTCATTTTATTAATTTTTAGGAAGTAAAGTTTTTGGATAACCTCACCATTTTGACAACTTATAAATTTACTTGACAAGAAGCTTGAAATGAGGTAAAGTTTCAAAATTTATTTTAATATTATTGTACATAATCCTAGGTGTAGTAATATTTGTCCTCATATACAATATTAAAATTCCCTCTTGAATACAATTTTGGATTACACCAATTGCATTTTACAATTTATATAATTCATTCCTGACCTAAAATTGGTATAAAAGCATAGGCCGATTCATTTTTTATTGTCTTCCAATCTTCTCCTCCCACTTTAAATTCATCTCCCTATCCATATATTGATATCAATATCAATATATATGCAAATATATTAATCTTTTTATATACCATATAGTTCTATTACAATAGTGATACTAAATCATTGGAATTGATGCATTGTAGTTGTGCACTAGTTGCAAATATTCATCATCTCTCAAGGAAAATGATTTAGGGATTATTGCACATCCAAAAAAAGCTATGATCATATAGATCATCATTATAAAGGTCATAATTTTTTATGAAATCACCAAAAATATAGAAATATTTAATGCCAAACCATTCAAATTCAAACTTTATGACTATGGTCAAGACTCATTTTATCAATGACACCATGGCTAGGGTTTCAATAATAATACATAGATCTATCCATTTTGGTTATGATGGATTTATATAATATAAGAATTAGACATACATTTTCAGTATATGATTTCAAATATTTAAAAAAATACACAATTATATATTTTTAACTTATTAAAACATTTAAAAAATAATTCATTTTGGTGACAATAAACTCAATATCAATATAGATATTTTTAAATCCAGCGCTTCATACTATTGTGTATTTGTTTTAAATTTAGGAGTAAATTTCTAATATTTTAACAATTACATCCAATAACTAACATAACTATAATAATTGATTTTGATTCTTTGAACTTATCAATTGCTAATGATAAATAAAGATAAAATTTTCATTTTCCATTTCCCTATGTCACCTATTAATCTCTATCATTTAATGTAGATCATAACATTAATAATTTTTTAGTATATTGATAAGTTAAACCCATGTACAAGTATTTATTTTGAATCAGGTATTACAATAGGATAAATAATTTTCATATATTGCCTAATTTCCATGCACCACTCTACTCTTATGTCCTTTAATGTCTTTTACATATACCACTAGGTATATAAAAAATATAAACTTTTTCCATGCATGAATGAGTATATAAGAATGATGAGCATACTAAGAGGTTTTTTATATCACCATGGTGGTATATATAAGTGGAAACATATTAAAGTGATAAGGAATCAATCCATCTCCCCTTGATAAAATAAAATTCATTCAATAAAAACAATAGTTGTCACAACACTAACCAACAAGTAGGCCTAGTTACAATGGTACAAAAATGTTGATAATCCTCTCATCTTCAATTTTTTTTGTTTATCATTTATTATGGAGACACAAAAATATTTGAACCAACAGTAAAAATGAAATCACAACCTTAGAAGTATAAAAATTATAAGGCTTTGACCTTAATAAAAGCGTCAATTGATGAAGAATTTTAGCATCACACACAAATGTATGACACATCATGGTAAGCATTAACAATGTTAATTGATTTGTCTTGTTCCCATTATGAATTATAATTCATAAAATTTAAATTGAAATTATTCAAGATTGAATTGAAAAATGATCATGTAATGATTCTAGATTCAAAAAACTATATAATCAAGCATGATGTTCAAGATGTTGGTGAAAACATTTATGTGTATATTAAAGCCTTAATTATATCTATTTTCCCCACAATTAAACCTATTCTAGAGTCTTTTCAAGTAATCAAATATAGATGCTCACTTTTCATCAATCACCTTAGAAGATGGTTGAAAGAGAAAAAGATTTTGGATGAAATAATGAAACCATCGGGGAAATTATTTTATAAGAAATCAAAAGGTAAACTCTTATAATACGTATTATTCTTCCATTAAAAAATTAACTAATACAGTAAAAGGAAAAATAGAGGAAAAAGAGGATGAACTAATAGAAACAATGGTCAACATCATGAAAATTAAAATGATGGACAAAACTTATTTTCCAATAATTTTGGTAGAAAATGGAGTCATGAGGCTCATTAATACAAAAAATCATGGAAAAATGTTGAGGCCTATCAAAAATAAAAATAATATAATAATGAAAATAATAAAATCTAATAACTAGACTTGGTGTAATTTATAAATGAATTTGTGATTTACAATTTAGAAAATGTAAATAGTGCCTTAGTGAATTCAACTTCAGATGATGTTTGAGTCCTATATAAGAGTTATATGAAACATGTGAATTTACGAAGGGACTTATTTGATGAGTTTCATAAAAAAATGTGTGGTTTAGTATATTAGGCATACAAAACAATTTTAAAACCTCAAGGAAAAATGAAAATTTGATTGAAGACACTAGGGACTCCATATTTCACTCTCCATAATGTCCTATACGTGCCTAAATTTTTTTTAAAAAAATATTATCCTTGGTGTTCATATGATAAAAAGGACACTCTATTCTTTGGTATGATGGACAGGGTAATATCATAATTAAATTATAACTATGTATTTGTTTCGACTAAGTTTGAGGAAGGAAAGTTGTCAAAAATGAGAATTAAACCTTTAAATTCAAGAAAATTTGCTCATATTTTTAAAGGAGTGTTATGAAATATTTTATATCTGAAATAAAATTATCTTTGATTCCCTCTAATTTGTTTGGTCTAAAATTCCTTCTTTAGGTCATCTTAGTTACTTCATGTTATTCATGGATTACTATAATAGAATGACCTGGATCTATTTTTTGAAGAAAAAAGATAAGCCCTTAAAACATTTAAAAAGTTTCACATAATTATTGAAAATGAAGCACAATCCCATATTGGGACATTGAAGAATTATAATGAAGATGAATTCACATCAAATATGATTTAATCCTATCTCAATAAAAATGGGATCAAGAATCATCTCATAGTCCCTTACACTCCTCAATCAAATGGAGAAGTTTAGAAGATGAACAAAACATGATGAACATGTTTCAAGAAATGTTGTATTTCAAAGGATTAAATATCAATTTATAGGTAGAAGAAACTCAAAAAATAGTCTATCTTTGTAACAAGTCACCATAAAAAACTCTTTAAATGAAGCCTTCATATAAATTTTTTTATGGTCATATTATTTCAGTGTGACATTTTTGGATTTTTTAATCCATGTGTTATGTATTGATTCCCATGGATAAAAGGAAAATTTTAGACCAAAGGAGCAAGAAATGATTCTTTTTGAGATATTCAAAATCATCAAAGGGATAAAAATTATTGGGTAAAAGTAAAAACTCTTTTCAAGTTTGTTTGGTTTTTTTTTTTTGGGTGAAATAATGAAAGACATAGCTATCATTGATTAAAAATTGTGTCAACTTGATAAATTTGCAAAATTTAATGTTTTCAAGGAGAATGATATGGATATTCGAAACAATGAGGGGAAAGGGGGGAACATGTAACTTGGAATCAATTTAATATATATTATCTCATGTCATTGAAAAATAAACTCCCCATGAGGAATAAATATAGACTTAATTATAAGATGAACACATGTTTCTAAAAGAACTCAAGAAAATGAAGAAGCTTCAAATAAATAAAATGAGGAATTTATTATTATACAAGAAACATAAATAATATGAAAAAGGTATACCTAGACATTAAAATATGTCAAACCTGACAAAGTTTGAAAAAAATCACTCAAATTACACACATATCCACACATAAAATAGGAAAGTCCCTATAAGATATTTAAGATAAACTATTAAACATTAACCTTGGAAGACCATCCAAAAGAATAAATCAATAATGCTCTTAATTCATAACCAACTTATTTCATACAAACTACAAATATTTATGCATATATAAAAGTAATGGAAATTGATTATAATTCCTTGGTCAAGAAGGAAACTTGGGAGTTAGTTGATCCTCCACTTAATTGTAAACCCATTTGTTACAAATAGGTATTTAAATATAAATAGAAAGCAGTTGGATAACTCAACAAACATAAATCAAGAATTGTCAAATTTTTATATGCATAAAAAGATGGGATAGACTATAAGGAGACCTTTGCACTAATATAAAAATTGAATACTATTTAGACCTTATTGCATTTGACATAAAAAAATCATGGAAATTTCATCAAATGGATTTGAAAAATGTTATTCTTAATGTTGATCTCAAATAAATGGTTTACATGACTCAATCATAAATTTTTTTAGTTGATTACCAAGAACACAAAGTGTGAAAGATCAATAAATATTTATATATATTAACATAATACCCATGAGCATTGTATGATAATATCACTAAACACCTTTTAATCATGAACTTCAATCATTATTAATTTTAATATGCAATTATTTATCTCCAAAAAATTAACAAAATAGTTGTATATGTGCATGATCTACTCCTCATATTTAATAATGAAAGGTACATTGTAAAATTAAAATCAAAATTAATGAAAGGTTTTGAAATTATATATTTAAGTCCCCTTAATTTTTATTTGGGTACTGAAGTGATTGAAAAACCTAAGTACATTTTCATCACACAACAGATGTACATTGGTGAAATTTAGAGAAAATTAGGATTGACACAATGTAAACCACTTAGTATGCCCATGGAAGAAAATTTAATTTGGCATCAAATGATACTACATAATTAAAAGATGCACTAAGTATTGAAATATCATAGTAAGACTAATCTATGTAACCATAATTAAACTAGACATTTTTTTGGGTGTTATTTCTAGTTTCATGCAAAAACCGAGAGAAAGTCACTAGTAGAAGCAAAGAGGGTTCTATTATATTTAAATGGAACAAATAACTTTGAGATAAAATTCTCTAGGAAAGATGACATCAAACTAGTTGGATACTTCAAGTTATACTATGCATGTTTGTTTGAAAATGGGAAATCTAATTTAGGTTTCTTGATGAATTAAGGAACAATATTAATCACTTCAATGTTAATTATATACAAAATAATAAAAATATATGGTATATTCAAAAGAAACCAAAGAAATTGTATGGCTCAAAAGGATTATTATAGATTTATAGGAAAAAAAGGTTTTATCAACATCATTCATGGTTGATAACACTTGTACAATCCAAATTGTAATAAGTCCAATATTTAATGACCAAAACAAACACATAAACATCAAATTCCATTTTATTTAGGATTATTTAAAATATGATACTAAAAAATTGATATATTTTTGAACTATAGAGAAACAAATAAATATCTTGGTAAAAGTGCTTGGAAGAGAAAATTAAAATATATATAAAGGCATGGTGTGTCTCACTATAAACCCTATGAATTAACTGGGGTATGTAATATTATTTTACATAATCATAAATTTATCAATATTTTTCCTTGTGTGGAATCTGAGTCATCTTGAATATGAAATTAATAGTCACATAGTTTACTATTTATATGTATTATTGTATCTCATTTCATTGAATGAATATAATTTTTGTTTGCACAAATTTAGTTTTCCAATTTATGCAATGCATTCTTAGCCTAAAATTTATGAGGTATTCTAAGTATTTATATAGTTTTTACTCTTTGATTGATTACAATCTACGATTGAGATCACTTTATGATTATCTATATATTTTCAATATTGTTTAATATTTATAGATGGTTATAATTTGTTTAGATGTTTTTGATATTTTATATTTCTATGTAAAAAATTAAAAAAATGACAAAATAAATATATAATACATCTATTATTTATGATTAGCATTGTTAGATATGTAAACATTAAATTCTTACTAAGCAAAGAACTATACTTTTTTTCTATATAAAATAAAAATGAAGACTTTAAAAAAAAATTGCACCTTATCAATATTTTAAATTTTGTCAACTGTATAATGATTAATATTTTAATGTTGTGTATATTTTTAATGGGATGTGGATTTTCTCACGAAATGAAAATGAGGATGAGTACAAGGAGAAGAGAAATGATATAGATGATGAGGATGATAATGATGGAGACAATGAGGATGTAGAGCATAAGTATTATGATGTCATGGATAAGAATGATTAAATAAATATATATTTTATTATTTATTTAAACACTTTAAAAATATTTATTCTCATTCATTGTGGTTCCTATAAAATTATATTTTATAACTTTATATTTGACCAAAAAAATGACATTTTACTATATATAAAATTTCAATTTAGTTCCAATAAGTTATTTTTGCTACTATCTTTTATTTCTGTATTACTTGTAAGTCATAAATTTATTTATTTTTATTTCAAAATAAATTTTATTATTTCATGTTATTTATTTAATGTTATGTTTTAATTTGAAATGTATTGAATGTCACATAGTTCTTGTTTTTTCCAATTAATATTTTACAATGCATGGAATTTTTTACAATTATCATTGCATTAAATATTTTAATTATATATACAATCATTTTTATTTTATATATTTTTATTATTTACCCAAAAAAATTACACCATTTTTATTAATAAATACAATAATTCTAATACATAGGTATCTTATTTAATCTATGCATGTAGAAACATTTTCTTTATATGCATTTTATCTATCTCATGATCAAATGCAACAATAATAGATAAAATAAAAATAATTAAATTTAGTTTCAAAATAAGAGAGTATGTCTCACCAAATTCATTTCCATCTACTTTCAATAATTCCTTTGCCACTAGGAAAGGCTTATACTTCTTCATCTTCCCTTGTGCATTCTAATTCTTATTGAAAACCCAATTGTAACATATAAGATTTTGTCTAGTATGTAAATCCACCAAGTCACAAGTATTATTCTTGTACAAAGACACCATTTCCTCCCTTATATACTTATTCTAAGACTTTATATCTACGTAAACAATATATTACTTCACCATATTTGGGTCTTCATTAAAAAAACCTAATAGTAGGAATATAAAAATAAAAATTGATGTGTTATACCTTTAAACTATTTTGATTTGATCCAACCTACACTTATTCTGATATCCTCATGATCTTTTACTAAATTTTGACAAGGAAATTTTATTCACATATTTTTAACTCATCATGTTTGGAGTCATAGTATCCTCCTATTTTACTTTTTCAACTCTTCATCTATATCACCATATTCAAATATATAATCTTAAATATGTGTACCAACATACAACTTCTATATTTCTTCTTTTGCATACTTGATTGGATATTTTTATGTAGGAGCCTTGCATACCTCCCTAAAGACTATTTTTTTTTATATAGAGAATCCTCTTAATCGTAGAATTCCACATATTATATAATTTGACACCATTGTCATACCCAATATAGATTCATGTTGTAAACTTGACATTAAGCTTTAAGCTTTTATCCTTTAGGCTATGAGAATGAACATTGCAATAAAAAATACACAAGTATATTAGTTATATATTATTACCACTCCATACTTATCAAGGAGTCTTTTAAATAAACCTTGATGTGGGTGATAATTTTACAAGGTGATAAGTACTACCCACTACTTCAACTAACTTTTTTATTTGAATACACATAAATCAACATACTCTAAACCTTGTTCATCAATGTCTTATTCATCCACTCTATAAATCCATTTTATTATGGTGTATATGGATATGTATTCTACCTCTAAATATTACTCTACCTACAAAACTTGTTGAACTATATTGAGCATTACTCATCACCATTATCCATGCACAACACTTTAATCTCTTTCTCTGATTGGTTATCCACAAGGGTTATGAACTCCTTGAATTTATTTAGAACTTAATATTTATTAATATAAATTATATCTAGGTCTTATGAGGGTAGTCACATATGAAGGACACATATATGAAAATATTGTTCAATGTTGTGGCCTTTACTAGTATAAACATATTATTTTGTAATACCTACAAGATTATACTTACACATGAAATGTTTATACAAAATTTCACATGATTTTATTTATCCTAGATTAAATTTTAATAGATTTCAAATTCTACGAGAAATTTATCCATCCCTTTAACCATATCCTTATCCCAAAATACGCACAAAAATTTATCACTAGTATGGTCTATACTTTAGTGCTAGAGAATTTTTTCATCAATTAGAATAAATACATGCATTCCTACTTTATCCTAGGCCTCAAAAAACATAATTTTGTTATATGTGTTATTTATTTCATTTGCATCAATCCTAAACAATATTTATGTGTGCATGCCCCTTACCAACACCATGGATTCACATACCATTTTTTACCCATCATTATTTAATGAGACCTCTATACCAACATAATTTATTTTTCTAAAAGATATCAAATTAAATGCAAGGTAAAAACCCTGCAAAACACCTAGGAGAGTCTTGATCATCTCATAATTATATCTCAAATTCATATTTATTCTACCCAAGAACTTGTATGCTGAGTTGTCTCTAAGAATTAAATCACCACCATCATAATCTTAATATTTTTTAAATCACTCCTTCACATCATTTATATGATAGGAGGATCCATAGTCAATTATCCACACATCATTATATGTATGTGAGTTTGAGGCTATGATATATGTGTCTCCATCTCCATATCCATGTGTGGATATATTTTCACATGAGGATTATGTAGTATTTGATTGTTTTCCCTTATCCACATTTTATATTATGTATTCATTATTTGAGTGCCCTATCTTACCATAATTATAGAACTTCTTTAATTACCTTTTAGAAGTCTTAAATATACCCTAGCCATAGAGCACTTATCCATGTTATTTCAACTTTGTTTTTCTTATGAGTTACCTCACATTTTAAAGTATCATCTATATTATAACTTTCAATATAATTATGACTCATCCCCTATGTAAAAAAATGCAACAACATTTTCTATTTTTAGATCTGATTTATTACTATTGATTTCCATCACTAGATTATCTGACAAGTTAGGAAATGATCACAAAAATATGATACACTCTTATTTATCATTCATGGTGACTTCAATGGATGACAACTAACTCACCATATTTTTGAAATCATTAAAGTTGTCAATAATTAATTCATCATCACTAATTCATAGTGATCATAACTTCTTTCATAATAGTTTGTTTTTAATTTGTTTTTAATTTATTTTTAGTGATCATAAATTCATCATGATAATCACTACAATGTTCCCAACTTGTCCTAAATAAGCTTTACAACATTTAGTAACACTAAATATAATAGACATTGTCATTGATTCTTGTATATATGATATCAATCCACTATTCTCTATCAACTAACAAATTCTTCCCTTTGAGTTTCATTATTTTCCCATTAGATTTCTCAATTTTTATGCTCGTTATTCAAGTCATTTTATTTTCAAAATATTCTCACATGATAACTACCACTTAATGGAAATAATTTATCCAAATTTATTGTAAATATTAAAAAACTTATAACCAAGATCTAATACTAGATGTTGATAATTAACTTCATTTATAATAATCAAACACAAATGATAATTGTAGTATATGAATCTAACATAGACAAAGATGATAAAAAGTACATAGAGAAACAAAAAACTTCACCTTAGAAGATTATTTTGGGTAATAATCCCAACATAATAACCTTATTGACTATAACATAAATTCAACATTCCTACATTTTTATAAAATGCTTCAAATTTATACAACCTTCATGCAACATCTTACTATGTATTATAATGCACACACTTGACCATGTGTATTAAACATTAAAAAAAATGCATATACATTTGACCAAAAATGATTCAATCTAATTTCACATATCCCTCATTAAAATAACCATACCTCTATCGATAAACTTACTTGTAAGGTTTGCATATTAGAATAATCTGCATTCACCAACAACTATGCCAAGTGATTAACGTGTAAAAATCCTCAAAATGTCTATGTTACATTTCCACCTAGACATTTCTAACACTTTTTAAATATTTTATATTTTGTTAAGACAAAATTTTAAATTCCTTGAGATAACCTCTCATTCCTTTCCATGTTGCACAAGTCCTTACAACACCTTATTGCAATTTAACCACTGCGTTTCACACATTAACCTCCCAATGTGTAATGAAATTGAGAAACATATCTTTTGAAAATATATCATCATTACCAAACTTTGGAATTCTCACATGACTATTAAATTAAGTTTCCACACAAGATTACATATCCATTCTAGCTTTCAAAAGTAACTTGTGTAACTACAGCTTACGCAAAACACTTTGCACAAAAACTAGCTTTTACACAATTATCATTATGTAAATGCATAAAAATTTGATACCTTTCAAAAAAAAAATACAAGAGGACATATAAAAATTATGTATCCTTATCATGAAAACTATAAACACTACATGCAACATAAATATCCAGGTAACATAGTAAATAAGATATTGTCTTGATTAAAATTCATATGTGAAATTTATATATCTAGCCATAGTTTCATTATTAATTTATATTGCATGTGTAATTTTCACATATTCATGCATTGTTTATTCCTAATTATAAAAATTATCCATTTCAAAATTTTAAAATATAATGCACTAAGTATCAACTCACATTTTTATGGATTTAATCAAGTCACTTGATAGCTTTTCCATTACAAACATTTCTTTTGCAACTATTTTCTCAATGGTGATTTCTTTTTGAAAAATAAACACCTCCATGATTTTTAACAAGTCACTTGATAACTTTTTTCTATGTCTTTTTTTATAATGATTAATGTTTAGTAGTATATTTAGTAATTCTATATAAAATTTCCTTTCCATATTTTTTATTTTTTATTTTTAATAGTGTATATGGAAAAGATCGTACTAAAATGAGTGTAGATAGGTAATAAATGGATTTTTATCATAAATAAATATTTCATGAGTTATTTATGTATGATTTATGCACAAAATTATTCTTTAAGTGTCATTGTAGTGCACAAATAAACCCTTTTGGTACAAAGTGCAGAGATAAGCATATAAGCTTACTAGTAACACTAAAATGGGAATTCAATAGGTCTCAAATGGATTCCAAATCACTTTGAAAATTATGCATTACCACCACAATTTGAAATTAAATACTTTAACATCAGATGTGGGAACCCATATATCAAGGATATTAAATGAGTAAGTTTGAAATTTTCACAACATGATTTCATTTTAATCCACACTAGCCTATTCAGACTATACATCTAGGTGGACAATTCATTAATTGATTATTAATATTATGGTTGAATTATTCATAGGAAATAATATTAAACTTATTAAAATCCCTATAAAAAGGGGATAAGATTTTCTTTCTTGGAACTATCGAGAAATAAATGAAAATTTGTCAAAACTTTTACAAAACTATGGATACAGAGGTTGAGAGAGACAAGGCATGAGAGAATTGATTTTTGTAATCTGAGTAATTGATTATCTTAAAATTGAAGTTTCATCTAATAACTCTATTAAAACATAGCCTATATCTCATATGAAATGGGATATTGTATATAACTCTTTTTTATAATAATATATTAAGTTTTTTTTCAATATTGACTTGTGTGTGGAGTGTGTAATAGATACAAGATTAAGATAATCATTCATTGTGTGGTTAGGATTTTCTTCATTAGGAACCTAAACCATGACCTGAAATATTTGGTAGTAGAGTATGTTTTAAACCCTTCTAAGTGATAAAAAAAGTTTTCCTATGTATGATTATGAGCATATGGATTACAACAGTAGATTATAAATTCAAAAGAGAAGATGTTTCCAAAGAGATCTACTGGCAAAGGTGTAGTACTTATAGGCATAAAATAAAGACTATAATATATACTATATATATATATATATATATATATATATATATATATATATATTGTGTGTTATGAGAACATGCCTATATGTCATTGACAGTGACTGATGGTGAAGATTCATCTCAAACATGATGAAAGTGATTAATTCACTTTTATATTGGCTCAGGGCTCACTTCTATATATTGTCTAGCCATGTGTCATGAATTGATATAAAATGGCCTCATGAACATCAAACTAAGAATGTATTTATCCCTTTATTTTGTTTACACAAATAGATACATGTGGCTATTTATTTTTACCTCACAATCCTTGAGACTTCTTTGCTCTCAACATGAATGTCAATGAACTATGCAGATCCAAGAATTTATTAAATCCAATTTGTACTCTCCATTTTCTAAATAAGTTTTCTACTTCATATATCTTGTAACCATGTAGTGACATCTCATAAACTAAGTAATTTTAGGCTAAAGTCTTTATTTAACTTTGGATTTGATGACATCCAATGGTATTGAAACATATGGTAGTCTTTGATTTCTTCATAGTCATAGGCTCATTCAGTCTTGTAATACTTCATAATTCTTCATCCAATGTTCAAAGATCCATTCAAAAATTAAATTAATTTAATATCTTTTTATGTCTACACATTTACCTATGAAATGAATGAACATGACACAATTATATTCACAAACACTAATAACATGCATATATTAGTTAATTAAACTTATGATATCAAAGAAGACATTTTAAGTTACTCTACATTTCATAACAACAAGTATGATATGAAGAAAAATAGAATGTGTGTACCTAATTAATGACACTCTCTTACTTATTCTTTCTTATTTGATTGGCCATAATATAACAATAGTGAGATACTAGGTAAGAAGGTGATTTCTTTCCATGTTTTACCCAAATATCCTCATCTTAAATTTGCGCAAATTTTATAAGTTGAATTTAATGAATCCTCTTACTAGTCAGTCCATAAAACCACATTGAAATCACAAAATTTGGCTGAAGTTATGTGATCCTACTAAAAAACTACACGAGTATCTTTCCTTTCCCTACTTTCATGATTTCCTTTTCATTTATTTATAAACATTCACTCTACAACTAGCTTTCCTAATTTTGATTTCATTTTTCAAACAAAACACCTTCATGGATTTTAAAAATTCAATTCATAGCTTTGATTTTGATATAGAATAATAAGGGAAAAGGGGCCCTTACCCTATGGTATAAAGGATCTAGTAGGTAGGTCAAACCAAGAAAGAAAAATAATTATCTAAGAAAACAAAAGGAGACATGAAAAAATCTCCAAAAATACAAACAGATACAATGCCAACAACATAACTACAAAATTAAAATATAAATAATGAAAGCCTAAAAGATTCATAAAGAATAACACTACCCATTAACATGAATACTATGCAAAGTATTCTAAGAGTGAATGATAAAAGGACCTCCATGGAAATACTCATGGAAAGTAGAAGGAAATCCACCACCAAAAGTGTATGAATCCAACTTTGAAACTATCATTCATGAACTTATCCAAGACCACTACTTTGAAAAAATATATGAAACTACCATGACATATAAACCCAAGACAAACACCCCAACTTATCAAAGATCTATAATCATAAACTAACCACTGAAAAAAAACTTAAATTTTTATTAAGCAAAACATAGACAATGTCCAACCTCAGAAAAGAGAAAAAACTTTTAAAAATACTCCAAATAACATGAACCATAAGTCCAACAAATATTTTATAATCTATGGAAAAAAAAATCAACAGAACACTTCAACCAAGGATTCTCAACCTCATCAACCCCATTAAAACCATTGATATTATTAAAAATAAAACTTTTCAAAAAATAAAAATAACCATAACACCCCCTTATGCAAAAGACCTGAGGAGAGGCTAAATTCCATAAAGATTCAAATGGGAAGTTTTGAATAGGCCAAGTCACTCCTAATTAATTTACTACATTATTTTTAAGTAGGATGACCTTCATAATGCCAAACTTAAATTACAAATAAGGTGGAGAGTTTTAAAGTTAGCCAGGAAATATGCTAGAGAGTTAGTCTCACAATAATAATGGGATAAATAAATATCCTCAAAATAAAGAATGACTTGGATAATATATTAAATGATTGAATTGATTTTCCAATGATAAGTTATTCTCAATTTAACAACATGGGTGATCAATATCAAATTTCCTCCCATAATAATTTTCCATAAATTAGACTCGATAGTAATTCTAAATCCTTTAAGAAGGGTTGTACTTTAGTTAAATTATTTGAAGACCATGGAATGTTAAAGTCATAATAGGATAACACTTGTCCCTAATTATCTCTAAATATACCTCCATCTCCAAAAAGACTTTGGTTACCTTTAGATTCCCAATCAAAATTTAGATAGACAAAATTATCACTCAAGGGCTTATAAAAATCCATTATCTTTTTTTGATATGAGGATGTAGGTTGAAGTTATTTTTCAGTAAATTTCATTTTAAGATAATATGACATTCCTCTCTAGTTATTTTAGTTTTAGGATGTGGAAGTTTAGCCCTAAAATTCTCTTGATAGAGTGCCTCAATTTTAAGAGTAAGAAATTATTTTGAAAGGGACATGTCACTAAATATTATATTGTTTATTTCCTTCCATATGCTCCATATGATTAAAAATGGGATTGTTGACAAAACACATGTGAATTTATCCCATTCCTCTTTTTTCTAGTTAATCAAAAGTTCCTAAATAGAGTCTACTACCACCCACAATATGTTCATTTTCTTATAGAACCAAGACCAAATTCTCAATGAGAAATTACAATGAAGGAGGTCATGGTTTGGAGTTTTAGAATTATTCGTATAGAAGATGCAGCAAGATGGCCTTTATAAACCCATCCCTTTAATTCATTCCTTGAAAATAAATTTATTGTTCATGATAAACCAAATACTTAAATTATCTTTAGTAATCCCCCAAGGGATTTATAATAATTTCACTAGCCATATTGGGGAATTACTAATATAGATCAACTTATTATAGTATTTTTTCACAAAAAGAAATCATGAATGGTCTCCACTCTATTTTAAGCCATCAACCTCATGTGAGCTACTAATTTGGTGAGAGTTTGGGAAGTTGTAAGAATAAATTAGAAGATCAGAAGTATGGTTAAATTTAAAAGGACTTGGATTTTTCCATATTTTGTGAGTTTTCAAAACACTTTTATTTTAAATTCAATGATTAAAAATGAGGGGTATTGACCAATTTGAAAAGTAATATTATAAAATTTTTAAGGAGGGATTATTGTAGACAAGACCTACACTAGACTCGGTATCCTTCCAGAAGTTAACAACTCTTCCAAAACAAATTCCATCAAAGGGGGTTTAAAATAATATTTCTTTATTTTTTTTTAAAAATCTATTTATGAAACCCATACATCCAATTATATATATTAAAAATATGTGAAAGATCATCTACACTTTCAAGAGACTTTCTTCAAAGTAATAAGGTCCAAGTGTTATCTTTATCATGATAGACTCTCCATATACATTTTTCTCGCAAAGCTTCAATCATAATAAAAAAAATTATGATTTCATCTCCCCCTTTTGATTTATACAATAACACCTTTTACCATTTAATTTAATATAATTTTACTGGACTCAAAGGAACTATTCCACTTTTTTTTTTCATAATGTTAGTCAAGTCAGATTTAACACTACCTTGAGTTTTTGAAAGTAACATCATATAGATTGTTACTTATTTGAGGAAAATGCTAATTAATTTTATTTTCAATTTCCAAGATATCTATTTAACTTTCCAATAAGCCAATTTATTTTTAAGGTTATGTTGTCCCAAAATTATTTTTTCTACCAACCATAAAAATGGGGATCCCCAAATATTTGCTTGGAATAAAACCTAAACAAAATCCTAGAATTTGTTTAATATTTTTTTGTATGTAATGTTAATTTTTTAGTAATATAATTTTACATTTAAATATGTTAACCTCATGACATGAAGCGCACTGATATAAATCAAGGATTATATTCAGTGCTCTAGCTTCTTAAATACAAGCAGAGTTTCTCATAACAGTATCATCCACAAACATCCCATAAGAGAAGTTCAAATTTTATATAATGTTGAAGTCTCTAATAATATTTAACTATTTTTCCATTGACAATAATGTACCTAGGGCCTCTACCATGATGACAAAGTGGTAAGGTGAGATAGGATCTCCCTAATGGAAACCTCTTAAAGAATTAAAAATATGGTTGGGACTCTATTTAAAAGTATTGAAAACATAGGAGTTGAGACACAATAATTAATATTATCACATCAAGTCTCTAAGAACCCAAAATTATTAAGGATTTTGAAAAGAAATTTCCAATTAAACCCATCATAAGCGTTGATTATATCAATTTTGATTATCATAGTCAATTCCTTCTTAAATTTATCTACATGAATTAGCTCATGCAATGTAACAACACCATATAAGATATTTATTATTTATAAAAACCCATATTGATGTTCTAAGATAATAAGAGTAAGGTTGATCTATATAATATTATCCAAGGCTTTTGAAATAAAATTTTAGATGGTGTTACAAATGTGCTATGGTTATGAAGTTATCTAAGGAATCTACATTACCTTTCTTTGGGATTAGAGCAATAAAAGTTAAATTAAAATCATTCAAATTTTTTTTCCAAGATCTGGATTCAATGGAAACATTAAGAATATACTTTTTTAAAATTTACCAAAAGTGATTGAAAAATCCCAAACGGAATCCATCAGGGCTCAAGATTGTTTCATTATCCATACTCCAAAATATAGATTCAATGTATTCCTTTATGAAATGCCTCATTAACTCAGCATTCTAATTATTACTGATAATATTTGGAAAAGGATTTACAAGTTGTTATTTCTCCATAATAAAATTAGGGGTTGGCAGGAATCCTTAAGTAAGTTTTTAAAGTAATAAACTACATTTTTTTAATCACTTACAAATCCTTAGTATAAGGACCATTACTGGGGTTGAGTTTGGATGTCCTATTTAAACTACATATAGTCATAGTACACTGGTGAAATAATTGTTTTATGGTATCTTTACTTAATCCACCACTTTATAAATTTTTATTTCTAAAAAATATATTCATTAACCAAAATTGAGTTGAGCTTTGCACTTTAAATATTTTTCCATATGAAGATAGGTTCTACCATGACCAACTCATTGCAATTGGTATTGAAGGCTTTGGATATTTGATTCAATGTTAGATTTTTACATAAACATTTTCCCAAAGATTTCCTTATTCCATTTTAAAAGGTGGTGTCCAATAATTTTATGCTTACATGAGCTAAAATAATAAAAATTATGATGCCTTTGTGGGTTTTCTCCTTCCATAAATATTTCATAAGTTATATTATATTTGGTTCCTTTAGCCATATCAATTCGAATCCAAATGACATGCCATTTGGAGAACCATCTCTATTGATTCTGATGGAAATAGGCAAATGGTAAGACTATAATATTTTTATAATTTTCAAGTGAATAGTACAAGGTTAATTTAACAAATGATTATAGACCAAAAATATTTTAATTCATTTAGAAATGTTACCAAAAATAACTCTTTTATCAGGCCAAGTGAAGGATCTAGATTTAGGATCAATTTCCCAAAGGTTATTTTCACACACAAACTTGATGAAACATAATTGAAATTTAGTATTTATCTATACCCCCCACTTTTCTCATGATTTCTCAATATACAGTTGAATTCTCTAGTAAGCATAAACTATTCATGTGTAAAGGAGTTCAAACCCATTGAAACTTCCTTCCACATTATGTATTCAATAACAAGGATAAAGGAAGCATAATATTAAAATATAAAAAATGACATATACTCATCAAGGCTATATATTTTAATGTAGATCTAGTTTCTACTGATGTAGATCTAATTTCTATTGGATTCCATAATTTAAAAACTTAATATTTCCACAAGATAACACATAGTCCACTTGACTATCCATCAGATCCAATTTAAAATAAAGCAAATATTTTATCAAATTTAGAATGCTTTTATAGACACTAAACTTCATGAAGCTTAGTTTGTTTAAGAAAAACTAAATTTGGGATATGGATTTGAAGTTGTCTCTTGAGTAACCTCCTTTTTCTAAGGTATCCCATCCCCCTAAAATTATAAGATAATTTATTAATTAATCTTTGTAAGTGTCCTTTCCCCTTCCTTATTTTAGTATTTTCACTCCTTTTTAATTTGATTTTATAAAGAGGAACTTATATAATTATTTTTATAAACCATTGTGAGCTAAAGTATATCCTTTTCCTTTGCCAAGGTTAGGATTTTTTAATGATAAAGGAGACATTTGGAATCGATTCCCTTGAATATTTTCAAAATGTGTTAAAATCTCTTTATCCCCCCAAATTTTATTTTCCTCCTATACAATAGGCAAGGCATTCTTGACATATTGATGCATAGAATTAATATCACAAAGATTGGCTTTAAATAACTTTTCCTAAAGTAGGCTTACCAAAGGTATCAAAATGCAATGTATAACATAATTTGAGATAGAGATCTCAAGGGGTTTAGAAAAGAGACAAGAGGGGGATTAGAATAAATATGAGAGAGGGAGAGGTGTAGACTTGACCAAGGAAAGGTAATGGGAATAAGTGGAAGCTAATAATGGGTTAACATCATACACTAGGGGAAAATGAATATCCATAGTATGTTTTGGATCCAAACTATTAACTTGAGTTATAACCATAATAGGTGGAGGGGGATGGGATTGGAAATTTCACACCTATTAAAATAAATATTATAAGCAATTTTCCCATAAATGACCTTGATCATGGAAGCAAGTCAACCTAAATTCTAACTTATCATAATCATCTTGTTTGACCGAAATGTGGTCACCAACCACAAGTTCAATATATTTTACCAAAACATTGTTCAAGTTAAGAGTAATACACAATCTAACACATTTACCTCCATATCTATTCAAATTTTCAGGTTCATTATCTAGAAAGGATCCAAATTAAGGTCCAATATGATACAAGGCATAGCCATTTCTGAATTATAAATTTACACCAAAAAGTTTGATCCAAACTAGAGTGCACAAAATTTCCAATTTAGAAACATCAAGACCTTTTTCAAATAAAATGATAAATACCAACATTTTAAAAAAACCAAGGTCCTTCCCTTATAACCCCCCCCCCCACCCCGTGAAAAAAAAAATCTCTATCTTATTTATTACAGAACATGACAACAAATAAAAAAATTTAGAAGTAGGAAAAAGAGAAGGGAAGATCCATTTTCCAAATTATGGAATCCCAAATAATCAATTCCTTTGAAGATAGATAAATACCATTGAATTTCCCAAAAAATGACCTTGATTCCAAGACATCTACTTCATTTTCCATGATTTGTAGATCTAGGTTAATGGTGTGTCTAATCAAGTTCATATTACAATATGTCCTTGATTTTATCCCCATAGCTAAGAAATTGGTCTATTTATTTGTCTAATTTTCATATTCAATAGGATTTGAAAACCCTCTTTTTGCTTTGATTCATTTTAAAATTTATTGATTTGATTTTGGATCAATTCTTCAATAAAATTATAGATCAAGGCCATAATATCATTGATCTCATGTATTTATTATGATAAGTTCATTGAGTAAAAATATTTTTTTTATAAGACCATTTTATCCATTGTAAATACTTCCTTCTCCATTGTTGACATTATTTTATATATTCCCTAGGGATAACACATGAAATGGGCCACACACAAAAACTAAAACAATTGAAACTACATCAATGAGAAACGGTGAGGTCCTCCTTCAATCACATTATGTCCCTTATAAATCCATCTCTTCAAAATCGAATCTAGGTAGAATTAGAAATTTATTTGCCAAGATAAAAATGACCACCAATGGCAAGAATGTCAAATAGGTCAAAGCTCCAGTATTGGCTACCTCCATCTTAGATCGATGGCATCAATCACTTTGAAATTTATTACATATTTAAATTTTGGAGGCATAGTCTATTCTCCAATTAATTTTTATGTCTATTCATTCAGAAAGATGACAATACCTAATAGCACTCATTCTATTATTTGTTTCATTTCTTATATTATAATGTCTGTAACCTATTTATAGTGTTTCCCTTCTTGCACAGATTAATATTTCTACTTTGATATCCATGTTTATGAATGTGTTTGGCATTACAATGTGACATTCTACTTTTAGATTGGGTAGATTGAATCGTGGAGATGGAAGTTGTCATTTTCTTTTATGCTTGGTGATATATTCAACCAAAGGAAAGCCACTATTTTGAGATAACTTTATAGATGGCTAACCATTTATTTTGGTACAATAGGTAACAATCACATGGAATCATGGAATTACATACAATTTCAACATATCAACCCATATTTCATAAATTAACATATAGCTAATTACAATGATGAGTAAGCATGCATATAAATTGGTGAGTTCCTTCAGTCAAGAAGCCATGATCAAGGTGCATCCATATCGTCAAATTAACCCAGGGCATACTATTATATTTAACCACTTGAATCTTTTTGTTAGGTACCTAGAGGTATTTTTACCCTAATGAATGGATATAAGCAACCATCATCCTGACTAGTCAGACTATAACCCTTTTAGTCCTTTATTTTTTATCATATAGAGTTGTGATCAATGTAAACTATAATACTATAATACTTTCCTAAGATAACTTTGTTGTATGTGGTCAATTAAAAGATTTGTTTTATATGTATTTTTTAATAATGATTGATTTTAGTATCCATTTTATTAATTTAATATAAAAATTATTTTCTATTAAATTATTTTTTAGTTTTTAATAGTATATTTTCAAATGAAAAAGTATTTATGGGAAGAAAAAGTATTAAAGAGGTTTCATCTATCCTCCTTATACATATTATCTCTTTACACACACACATAAAAATAATTGTTATTTAAATATTTTTATTTAAATATGATCAAAATATGAGTCCAAATGTTTTGTGAGCAGCAAAAAAAACATATAAATGCAGATCAATAAATATAAATTAGAAATGAAATTAATTAAACATTTGCAATAAGAGCTATTATAATGTTGGAAAAATAAAAAATTAAATTAAATATAATATTTGAATTATATACCCCATTTCTATAATAAGAAGGGAGATTAATATTATATCACATCCTCTATGCTTTTTTAATAGATACTAGGGTTAATCTGTCCTAAGCCCTATAATAAAGAAAATTCCAAATGACAAAGATGAAGAACCATCAACCATAGGATTAAAAACCCATGAAAAGCATGACCATGGCATTATATAAGATGTTGTAAGACAAACAAAATAAAAATAGATCAAAATAAAAACTTTCTAGACATAACTAAGGCTCACCCTTATTCACTTTATTTCAGAGCAAAGTATCCTGGCAAGGGAATGAAGAATGAGACATCCTTTTTTATTACTTCTTACTATATTCCAATCTTAATATTTACACAAAATAAATGAATCCACAATAAAATAAATACACATATCCACTAAATAGAATCTAAAGTCCTTATTCCTACAAACTAGATCCAAAATACTATTCTTAATTGACCCAATATCTTTAGAAATCTAAGGTGGGGGCATAGCATGAGCCAAACACATTGGCAGGTCCTCCTCACAAATGGTTTATGAAACTAAACTTGATGCAAAATTAGGATTTTATTCTATAAAAAATGTAATAATATCATCACATTCCTCCTCCCACCTTGAAGAATCCACTTTGTGCTTGGATCTATGACAAGATGCAGATAAATGACTAGATTTGAAACAATTATAACACTTGAAAGGAAGCCCATCATAATCAAGTGTTTGAGACTAGAAATGAACATTAACTTTCAACTAAATCATTACTAAAAGGCCCTAATAAATATCCAAAAAAATTACAATCTTGTCAAATGTTAAATAGGATAAATTTGAGGTAGAAGCATCAATTTCAAACATATCACCCAAGGTTCCACCAATAGAAAACATATAAGAATATGACCAAAACTAGAAAGGAATATATGGAAGTTGAACCTAGATGGGTCTGAGAGAGAGGTTTCAATCAGAGGATTAAAATTAGGGAGCCAAGGTTTTAAAAGGAGGAAGTATTGATCACACCTCCAAGATTTGGCCTGAATGATCTTATCATAATTATCAAGACTATCAAAAACCACAATGAAAAAACCTTTGGCACAAGGGTAAAGTTCCATACTATCCTCCAAAAAATTCTACCATAAATCAGATATCAATTGATGAAGGCCCATAAAGTTAGGCTAAAACCTATCAAATCTGCACAATAAACCCCTTGCTACAAACCATTCCACATTTTGAAACACAACCTCAATAACTAATGAAACCAAAAACTATCAAGATAATAAATTTACCAGTAGATCAAGATTTGAAACAATACTCAAAATTTAGAGTTGACATGCAAAAATTCAAAAAAAACTCAAATCTAAAAATATGTCTATTTTTAGTAGCCATTATTTTTAGTAAGTTTCACATACAAGCACGTGTGGATCTAAAAAACTCCCTAGATACTATAAAAATTATAATTATCCTATGATATGAAATTGAACTAAGATTCATGCCCATTTCTAAAAATATACAATTTCTAAAAATAGAAAATTCCCAAAATAATCATTAAATGTTAATTTTAGACCATCAGATGATCATGTATGGCCTCCAAAAAATATAAAAACCAACTTTAAGTGGATAGAGAGACTTAATATATCATCCAAATTTTTGAGAGAGTTGTTTTGACATGTGGAAGAGCTCAAACGAACCTACAGGTCAAAAGTTATGGCCTCTAGAAGATTGGCCTATTTT
This sequence comes from Torreya grandis, assembly GCA_037957365.1. Taxonomy (NCBI): domain Eukaryota; kingdom Viridiplantae; phylum Streptophyta; class Pinopsida; order Cupressales; family Taxaceae; genus Torreya; species Torreya grandis. The sequence continues at coordinate 2,096,631 of JARHVA010000214.1, read as the reverse complement.
TTCTGCATCAAGACCCTCCTTAAAAGAAACAACTGGTGGATCCTTTGTAGTGCCTATATTTAAATCCATTTTTTCCATGGATTATCCACTAATGGCATCACTTGACAGTAAGTAAATCCTATTTCATGTGAGACATTCCTAATAATGGAAGATAAAATAGCTATATTAGCTAGATTTTGTATCAAACTCACTTTAACAACCCCAATGTTTTCTTTGCCTATCAATAATCTTTTATTTATTGGAAGATGAGTATCCTCCTTACCATCCAATTCATTATACAATCCATCACTTAGTAAAGGAACCCTAACAGTATAAGTATTCACAATCTTCATACATCACTTATCTTACCTAACATTAGATTAACAATGTCCCATGATCTGTATTATTGAGTGTTGTATGTTTTCATTAATGCCCACTTCAAATAGGTTTACCTTGGAAATTAATGGTATTTTTGTTCACCTTTAAAATATATTTGGGACATTATCAAATATCTTATGATTTATTCTAGAGTATTGATGTTTATTATGTATGCATCAAGAGGTCTTAAAATCTTAATATTAGATGTCTTTATCTCATCTAAAATGGAGTCTATGTAACTTGAAAATAAATTTCCTTTAAGAGAAGATGAAATGAGATCTTAAAGCCTATCAACATTTTGAAAGGATTTTAAGCATTAATATATTTCATACTCTTCTGCTAGTTATAATTTAGGATTAACATTTTTCAAATTATCTTTAATTTTATAATAATATTTATGATTAATGAATAGATATTAATTTAATTGTATGTCTTGGGTTTTTTATAAAACTAATAAAAAAATAATAAAATACATCTATAATATAATTTTAATTTATTATTAACAAGATCAGATACATAGAATTTAAAATTATAACAACTTAATAAGCATATTTTTATTATTTGTTTGTTATTATTTAAATTCGTATTGAATATTTTCCATTAAAATAAAATAAAATATATTAATATGTTCCTTTAACAATTGTTTTATTATTAATATTTCAATGTTATATCTATTTTTGAGGTGTTGTATAGTTTTCCATAAAATAACAATAATGATGAGGACATAGATAATAAAAATGATAATTATAATGAGGACGATGATAATGGAGACTAACGATGGAGAGGAGGGGGTGAAAATGGTAGGGAAAATGTAAATTAAATAAGTATATATGCATATATATTATTTTTATATTAAAACCACTTTAATAATATTTATTCTTTTTTTGGGAACTTATTGGCTTTTATCTAGTCACGTTGATAATTATTTTATATTTTTTTTGAAATTTTAGTACTATATATAAAATTCTAATTCTATTCTCTGAAGTTAATTTTATTATTACATTTAATTTTTATATTATTTTTATATCATATATTTAATTACACTTATTTCGATACATTTTTTATTATTTTTATATTATTAATTAGTGTCATACTTTAATTTTAAATATATTTTAGGTCATATAAACATAATCATTTTTTCTTAAATTAATGTGCTTCAACACATGACATGTTCTAAAATTATAATTACATTAAATAAATTAATTATATTAAAAAAAATTCTATTGTATAAACATTTCTTATTTGAAAGAAAATGACACCATATTTATTAAAAAAACACAACCATGGTAATGGAATAAATAAATAGAGTTTGTCACATAGTTCAAACAACTTATCCCTTAAATGTAAATTCAAATTTATTGTTAGCCCAACATTTATACATTTTGAATTTTTGGACACACTTTTATGACACATGGACAGATTTATCCCCCCAAAAAATAATCATTGATGCAATGTGCATCAAACATAGGGAAAGATCTTTTATACTATTGTAACATATAAAAATTAAGAGAAATAGTATTTACATAATCTATGTCAATAAGGGAAAATAGATTATGATATACCAGTACCTATGTGTGGCATTCATGGATATGAAGAATGATCCAAAGTCTTCATACCATTATATCTATAAGTTATTTTCACTTAGAGAAAATTTTTTTAGTGCCATAATTTTTAGCATATACTACATCATAAATGGTGTCTATGATACAAAGATCAAGAATGTGCGTCCACATGTGCACACATATACAACATAAAATTTATGGATTTGGGGATTTTTATATTAGTTATATGCATAAATATGGTGACCAATTGTAGATATTGTAGTTCTTACATGAGAGATAATTTTGATTATCAAAAATGTCAAAGCAGAAGAAATAAATGAGTCTTCAAATAATTTAAATGAATGTCACATATCTTACCTTGAGTGCCTAAAATTGCTTAGTATTCCATTTTTTTATATCTCTTCACAATTCATTAAATTCATAGAGCGAAGAGATGATGTCAAGTGATGAAATTGACCACTATTTGAGAGTACCACTAGAAGCACAATATGGCTCAATTTTGATCTTATTTTATTTTATCATATACAAATTTATTCTTACCAAAACTTGTAACATGATATATAAGACAAACTTAAGGAAGGATACATTAATATATTTGTTGTTGTATTAAAAATCCTTACAAAATTAATATAAAATATTATTTTAAGTGTGGAAATACATGATATCTCATTTTCGATGGTTTGATACTCATAAAGAAATAAGGGTATAAAATAAACACCTACAAAAGTCCTATAAAACCTGTGTATCCTCAACATGAAATCCATGAACACTACATCCAACATAGACATGCTAGTTCCCCAATGAAAAATAAATTTCCTTGATTAGAATTTATATGTGAAGTTTATATTTCAAGCCATATTTTTATTATTAGTTTTATATTGCAGGTGTAAGGGGATAACATGCATTAATTGTTCCTAAGCATAAGATTTATCCACTACAAATATTAAAAACATAATACACTAAGTAGGATTTCAACTTCTCCATGGATTTTAACATGTCACTTGATATTTTTACCATTGTAAACATTTTGAATCCAACCAAATTTCCTAATGGTAATTATCTTTTGAAAAAAAAACACCTTCATGGATTTTAGCAAGTTAATTGTTAGATTTGTTGTATATATATATTTTTAATAATGACTAATTTTTATTAACCTTATTATTAATTCAATATAAAATTTAATTTATTTATTACTTTTAATAGTAAATCCCCAAATGGAGATGCAAAAGCAAGTGGTAAATATATTTTCATCTATATATTTGTTCTGTATTCATTCTCCAAATTATATATTTTTTTAAATAATAAAATGATAGTTAAATATTTGTATTTGTATATACTCAAAATGTTATTCCAAGCGTCTTGTGACCAAAAAAATATTAAAAAATGTAAATAATAAATCATAAAATAGAATTGAAATAAGTTTTTTTATTGAGGATAAAGGGGAGATTTTTTGAACTAAGGACTTCGTACCTTAGAAGACAATCCAAACACGAAAAGGCAACATGATGCCCAAAAACAAATGAGAAACTAGCAACACATATTGATGGCCCCAAAAAAACTAAAAGCAGCCCAAGAACATCCAAACAAAGGGTTTTATAAGGAAAAAACCCACAAAACCTAAAATGCAACAACATAGTAGAGGCCAACCATCCAGATCAAACAATAACTACTGTGACACCCATTAAAATAAGAGAGTCTCTCTTTCTCAATTTTTAGATTGAGATCTAATAGACATATTAGATGAAGATGTTTCCTTTTTACCTCTTCCTTTCTTCCCTTTTAATAACTTTCACTCTTTTCCCTCCTTTGAATTTGGTAATATGGGAATAGATAACTCCAAAGCTATCTCTTAACTTTGTTTTGTAGGTACTTCTATAGGACTTACCCCAGTAGGCATGTTAAAAAAAATTGAAACATTTCTCTTCATGAGTATAAGAAGCCATCATATGATCCTTATTATGTGATTCTACCTATGGTGTTTTTTTAATAATAGGTTCCATAATCTCAAACTTCCCATCCTTGGATAAAATCTCAACCAGAGTTTCTCGAACCATTTTTGATTCATCTTCCCATGAGTCTAAATGTCCTTCTATTATCAAATGTTATGACTTTGCATCTACCCACCAGTTTTTTCCTATTTTATGTTTCAAGCTATGCAAATAATTTACTATATGTCCTATAAGGAAACATCTATGACATCTAAAAGGTAGGTCATCATAATCTATTGGCTTAACCCATGTTTTGTTACTCACCACCAACTCTACCTGAGCTGGAAGTTCTTTAGAGAGATCTACATAGACAAATAATCTAGCATAGGTGGAATTTCTATATTTATAAGTCATGGAATTAGGGCACCCAAAATTTCTAATAGCATTTCCAATAGTAATAAAAACCCCCACATTCTAAAATTATATGGAAAGGTTAGATAAACGGATCTAAATAGCTCTGACATTTAAGATTTTACAATGGGGGTTGAAACTAGGGTACCAGGGTTTGAATACTAGCCAATGATTCTCCCAAATCCATGAATAATTGAAAATAAAATATTTATTAATTTTAGATACAAAAATAGCAATGAAAATACCTTTTGCATAGGGGCAAATGGTGATTTTCCTATCTATATGTGGCTACTAGTTGTCTATAATCCAAGCATGCAGGTCCCAAAGAGATGGCCATAAACCTTTGAATTTACAGACCATTCCAAATGATGTTAGATTTTTCTCTATAGATTCATTCACTTCTTAATCCCTATTTTCAAAAAGAATAATAGGATTCACTTTTTTTGGTGCCAAATAATTTACCTTGGTTTTATTAGTAGCAACATCCACATAAGTTCTACATAAATGACCTACCTCCAAAACCATAGGGTCTCTATTGTTTCTCCCTAGAGAAACCTGTGTTGTATAATCTTTAAAATATGCTACTGATCTAATATATTTTCTTGTTTTTTGCTATAGAATAAAGTACCTCCTATGCTCAAACTTGTTTTGATTGAATTGTGTGAAGCAGGTGCCTTTAATATAGATTTAAAAGAGAGTTTCTCCACTATAGATCTAGAAAAAATTGAGTCTATCATTCCATTCATTACCTCCACCCTCTATCATTATCTAGAATTTCCTTCCTCTACTACCACCATCGTAAATCCATCTCTAGGATTACCATTGCTATGAAACCCTAAGTCCATCTAATATAGTTTATTGATTATGTTTCATATAATATATTCAACTAGAATTGAAATAAGTTAATCCTAGAGAGTAATGTTAAAAAATAAAATATAATTTAGAGATATTATTTTAAATTACATAATCATATTTATAATAAGAAATTAAATTGATTTTATATCCCATCATCTTTATTATTAGATGTTGGGGGTTGGCATTAATGTGACTTGAAAGAGGTTCTCCTTGAAAAATAATAGCATTGGTGTCCACGTTCAAACATAGTAAGAAAATTATCAAATATATTTACATCAAAATTGTTATATATAACAAACTATACAAATATTCATCTCACATCTATCTAAAAAAAAATGGGCACCAATAAGGGGGTAACATGTGTCTGTTGTAGGTGTTAACTAGGTGCCTTGGATATGACAGTGATTTTATGATTAGTAGTCTGTAATCATAACTTTCATCCTTGATTTGGTGCATATCACTAAGTTTAGGGTTCTCAAGCTGGACAAGGATGAAAACAAATAGTTATGCGAGTTGAGATGATGTTGCAAAGAGTTAAATATGTTTGAGAAAAGAAGGGTGGTTGTCACTTAAAATTTCATGGGATAGGTGTCATGCCATGTAATTGATAGGGTGAAACAATTTAAATATTTACAAATAGATTTTTCATCTCTTCTTGTGAAAAAGCACGATTACTAATATTAGAATAAGTTATTAAATCGACATATCCATAAACAGCAGTCATAAACCACATAAATATTTTAAACTGAATTAGTACTACAAATTATAATATAATGTTCTAATTATAAATATATAAAAATATATTAATATCTATATCAATATTATTATAATAAAAATATTATATATATATACATATTTATATATAATATGTTAATATTATAGTAAAAATAATATTATTATTTATATTTTATTACATATGTTATGAATAATATATATGGGTATGTGTACAAAGTTGGGGGAGAATTCTCTAGACATAACCCACTATGCGTATGCATTATAACATAACGCATATGCATTATTTTTATAACACATACATGTTATAACAATAATGTGTACATGTTTTTAAAACTACAAAACAAAAAAAAAACCTTGACTCCTCTCATTTTTCCTACTTCTCATTCGCATTTTGGTGCTTTGTGGTCATGTTTTGGCTTGCAGATCTTCCTTTTTCCATCCATCTCACATTTTGGCTTGCATATCTTCCTTTTAGCTGACATTAATGAGATCAATGATGTCATCATGAAGAAGAGGTAGGTTTTGTAGATTAATTCAATTTTTTTAATTTTTTTGTGAATGTAAATTACATAGTTTGATTTTTTATTTTTCTCCAATAGGTCAGCATGCTCCACTTAACCCTCTACCTAATCCCCCATCTAACCCTCCACCCAACCCTCCTAACCCTCCTATAGTTCCACTAGATCCCCCAAGTAGTCAAGAGGATATAGTTACTCACATAGTGGAGAATAAAATTTAAATTGAGCAGATAGTTAGGAGAATGAGGGAGCCCACTTCCATAAACACCCACTGTACCTATTTAGATAATACCCTAGAGTTAGTATTAGGTCAATTTGACTAGATAATGAGTCAAATTGATAGATGGAGGTCATATAGGGATAGATGAAGGTCTTACTATGTTGACAAATTGTCAGTGTCTATGGTAAAGAAGAAAGATATAAAAAAAAGATCAAATTTGTGCCTTAGTTATCAACCTGACCACCAATGCCCCATTTCCCATAATGAACAAACATTTCCCAATCCACTGATGTCAACATAATTTGATTAAATCCAATTTTTTGAAGTGATGGTGGATGGTGTTTGACTATCCCCCTTGTAATAACCATGAGGTCCCTTTGTACTTTTTGAGTGTTATGTACCTAGGGATATGATATATTAATGTATATAAGTTGATGCAGATGCTGACATGTGGCACACATCCCCTTAGTTAGTTATATGGGTAAAATATATTAAGATAATGGAGTAACTTGTGGAATTAGTACATTGGATAATAGTCAGCCTATATTGGGATTAGGAGGTTACCCATCCATTGGTTAGATAGATGTCTATATAAAGGAGATGATTATCATGGTAATGATATCAAGTAAGCATTGAGTCCTTTATTGTATGAGGATATTGGAGGTTGTCCCCTTGAAGAGACATTGTGGAGTTATTCCTTCCTAAAGGAGTATTATATGGTTTTTCCCTACCTTAAGGGTATTTCTGCATATATTGAATATTTGAATCATATCAGAGCTTCAATTTGGGCAATTTGTGTGGAATGAAACCCTAGTTTTTTTTAGTCATCAATATATTTTGATTTATCAATAATTTTTCCACAATTTTTTAACTATATATAGATAATATTTTAAATAAGTCATAGTTAAAAAATTGATATTTTTTGATTAGTTTTGAGGGAGTTATTTCTATTTTAGAATTTATACTAATTTTTCTATATCTTCCAAAATATAAAGAATTTTTATTCGAAAGTTTTACTAGAGATGTAATAAGATATAAGAGAAACACACTAAAAATTTAAGAATTTTAGGAGTTGTTTTGAGTGATTTGTTCTAATTTTTTAGTTTTTTATATATTCAATCTATAGGTCAAAATTTGTGACATTTTTTCACAAAATTCTTACTAAGATTCAACATCATAAGAGTAAGATACACTAAAAATTTGGGAATTTTTGGATTAGTTTTGTATGAGTTATTGACATTTTAGGGTTTCATGAACCCTAATTTTTTTTGTGGATCGTGATGTTGCAAAAAATTTCAAGGGAAGATGATGTTGATGCTAGAGAATGGTGGATCATTTTTAAGGAGAATAATACTAATACTAAAAATTTTATGGAAAATATAATTATCTCTTTCTTTGTCTGGGCCTGCACAACATTGGTGGTTAAATCAATTGAGCTTTGTGTAAAAGTATTCTTCATGGGAAGCAATGGAAAAAATATTCCTAGATCGATCGGATATAAAATAAAAAGAGGATGTAGAAGAGGATTAAAATAATGATGGTAAAGAAGAAGAAGAAGAAGAAGAAGAAGAAGAGAAGGGTTCAAATAATTTGGCTCCAAAGAAATCTAAGTCAATTTTTCAATTTCATGGATGCATTCAAAAGAAGAAGGTGGTTGTGTCCATAAACCCTACCAGCAAGTATAACTTCATTAACATGAATGTGTTCAAGCATCTACATGTTCAAGAAAATAATATCAAGGAGCTTCAAGTAGATGGCAATAATATTTCAGTATTTGAATATTTAAAGCTCATTATGGAAAAATATGTTTTACATTCAGATTTTTATGCTTTAGATATGGATGATGTGGATATAGTTCTTAGATATCCATGGTTAGAGACTTTGGGGAAAATAAATATTAATGTTTAGAAAAATTTCATGAAGTTTTGGTATAGGAAAAAGAATATCACTTTACAAGATATCATAGTGAAAAAGGGACCAATAAAAATCCAGGTAGATCACGAAGATTAGATTGAAATAGTTGATGAAGAGCATGATGAAGATTCAGATGATATAAATAAAAACACACTACAAATAGAAATGAACACATCATCTACTAAATAGAGAAAGAAGGAAAAGGTGGAATAAGTAAGAGCAAAGATGGATAAGGTCAAAATATTGGAAAAATTTTAGGTATATAGACACCCATATCATCATGAGAGGAAACAATCATGGAACTAGGTAAGGAAGTGTCATAACAATAATCATTTTGTCTATACAAGAAATAAAATTTCCAATCATTATGGATATGCATGGAATCCAAAGTAAAAATACTATGACACATGGAATGAATGGGGAAATCACTATGAATATGCATGGAAGAATACCTAATATGGTCATGGTCAGAATCAGAATAGCACATCAAAATATGGTACATTGAATAAAAAGAGGAATAAATATGCTTGGACACCAAAGCAGTATAATTATGATCATGAATGAAATCAGAGGAGCATAATGGAATTTGGAAACAAGCTTGGAGATCTATCACCTACCAAGATCACATATGGATGGCTAGATGATTGAGATTAGAGACAAGTGTGCAATGATTTGAAGCACACTCATTATTTGGTTTCTTCCTATGTTTTAGGGATGAAACATGTCAAAGAGGGAAGTAATGCTATGAACCTAGGGATATGATATATTAATGTATATGGTTGATGGAGATGATGACATGTGGTACACATCCCCTTAATTATTTATATGGGTATAATTTATTAGGATAATAGAGTAACTTGTGAAATTAGTACATTGGGTAATGGTCGACCTACATTGGGATTAGAAGGTTACCCATCCATTGGTTAGATAGATGTCTATATAAAGGATATGATTATCATGGTAACAATATCAAGTAAGCATTGAGTCTTATATTGTAAGAAGATATTGGATTTTGTCCCCTCGAAGAGACATTTTGGAGTTATTCCATCCTAAATGAGTATTTTATGGTGTTTCCCTACCTTAAAGGTATTTCTGCATATATTGAATATTTGAATCATATCAAGATCATATCATTGAGGAAACTCTATTGTGATTTTTTCCTCAATATAATTCCAAACTAATTTAACTATGGTGAATTTTAGGGCTAAGGGAAAGGATCTATGTAAGATTAACCAGGTACACATCATGCACCTAATAGGCTTGCAAGGATCCCTTCTCAAAATTCACTTCATCTAGAGATACCCTCTACAGTTATGGAGGTTGTGGAGATAGACACTTTGCTTATGCTTAGTGCACTTACTGATACATTTGTTTATCATATGATTAGACTTTTAGATATAGATGCTCAAGATACTCTAACTAGTGGCCATACCCAACCCCACCCATGTAGATGTTGTGGTGCTATATGCATTGGACCTTCAAATGATTACGATGGTGCTTTAGGGGGCTTGTAGGATATGGTCTTGATTGATATGTTTTTGGCACACACATTTGGTTTGGATATGTTGAGAGTCTATATCTACATTCAAGTATATTTTATATAAATTTAATGTTAAAATTTTTAATTATATTTGCAAATTAAAAAGGTAAAAATTAATTGACACATTTAAATTAAATAATGTGTGTGTGTGTGTGTGTGTGTGTGTGTGTGTGTGTGTGTGTGTGTGTGTGTGTCTGTGTGTGTGTGTGTGTGTGTGTGTGTGTGTGTGTGTGTGTGTGTGTATTTTTGTGTTCTAGGAGGAGACATTGCCTTCGACATCACAACTAGGTAGTGGACCAAACCCTATTACATCTATCTATGTCATTATGACACTATATACATTTACAAAGGTAAACTTTTAAGTGAATCTTATATTCTCTAGATGTACATCCATGCACCTTAACTTCGTCATTGGTAGATTTTGTGTAAGAAAATATAAAATACCTAATAAAATTTTGTTTGATTTTTTATTATTTGATGTATTAACATGGATTGTCATAACTTGTTAGAAACTCATCCTCCATCTCAACTATGTTTTCAATAACAAAAATATCAATTTGAACATTTACTTGATTCTCATTATATGTAGTTCCCTTAGTGGTTCAATCCCAATTAGTAGGATAGGATATATATATATATATATATATATATATTTGATAAAGGTTGTTTGGTACAATATATTTATATCAATTTCCCAATTGAGCATAACATGTCTTCATCAATATTCACACCACTCCTTTCTTTTAAATACTAGCCTCATATCTAGGCACTTGATTCCTTGTTATCCTAATCACATATACTAGTTCAATCTCTATGATCGATATCCAAAATGGTCATAGCTAGTAATTCAATTCCCATTTTGATTCCATCCAAGCATAATAATTTCATCTCTATTTATGGAGTTATAAATTTAGATGGCATAGCCTCTTTATCCCATTGTACCTAGTAAATTCCAATGGCTTATTGGGTGAGCATCCATTATATCCCAAATGATTTATTGGGAGAGCATAGACTATAAACTATAACATATATATATATATATATATATGGCATAGGCCTTGCGATCATTTACAAATAGGAGACCTCAACCCCATATAAGTAGATGGAGTTGAGTAGTATGTTAGCACCACCTACTTAGGGGGACCAAAGACTTAATCTATATAGTTGGGGGAGAGGTCCTATCTATATCCATGTACTTTTATCACTTGAGTGGCATATCAACTCTATAAAACTATAACACCTTTCATCAGGAAAGTCCCCCTAAAATGAATATTGAGTGTCAACAAGACTATAACAACATTTGTTAACCTCAACCTACCTACATTGTATACATATATACCTTCCCTTTAAAAAATTGAAGCCAATCTAAGGATATATAGTTGACCTATTATTAGATATAGGGCAGCTAAAATCATACACTTGTAAATAAGATTGTCTACTCACTCTTATCTCTATAATATTTAGTTCTACTTTCTATATGTTTCTTTAGATTTTAACAAGAACTATTTTATAAGGATCTAGACACTCCTAAAAGGCTCAAGTATAGATGTACCCCATAAAAGCAACCTATCACTCTAGGTGTCTTAACCTGATTAAAACTCAGTTTACAAACTTCTCAATAAGCACCTATAAAGGTTACTTGTCTTCTCACAATGACTATTTCTAAGGGCTTTTTTATCACACCAATACTCATAGGATTGTCTTCAACTATACCAAGTCATTGCCTTCATAAAATTAGGCTTAATGACTAAGTAATCAGGTCAAAATATGAAATACACCTCAGTAAAGCTATAAAAACATCCAAACTAGTGTATACAAGTACATATCAAGGATGTTTCAACACTTGACTTACATTCAAGAGCTCAATTTCACCAAATTCACTCAAAAATCCTCCATCATTATCTTGTCATTATCCCTCATGAAATTGAAATTTCTTTCCTTCAATGTGGTGTTACAAGTCACATGTTGCACATATCCACTCGTCACATTCATGCTTCTCGTGACCTCATTAGATTTTTTCAAATCTTATGCAAGACTAAGTTTTTTTATCAACTTGTTTAATCAATAAATTTCCCAAGTTATTAATTATTAGGTTGTTTGTTCATCTAATGACTAGGGTGTATACTGTTCCATCATTACGTGTCAAGATAGACTCAGGCATTGCTACTACAATGTCATTTGCATAGGCACTCACCGAGGTATGTATATTCACTTGTAATTCTGAATTGTAATTTAGTAATTTTTGTAATAATTTTAATATATACTTTGGAAAATATAACTTATATGTATGAATATAATGTATATTTAGGGATATCATGTGACATTTGATAGTTTGATTCAAATGACTACTACTATAGCTCGTCATGTTTCTTCATCATTTGACATGCATGTTCATGTAGCTGAACTTGGCACTGACCCAGTTGAGAGTGAATGAAAAATTGAGGAGGACCATGAGATTATGGTAAGTGCATGTTTAAATGATTTTTTTATTATAGTTTAAAACATGATTTTTTTAACTTGTTTTCATGTATACTTATTAATTTTATAATAATCTTTGTATTTGAATAGGTTTGACTACAAGTGAGCTATGAGTGTAGTACCCGCAATTGAACCTTAGATCAATCCAAGGCATTTAGGATATCTCCATCTACAATTAAGGCATCCTAAGGAGAGTCTTCTTTGAGGAAGGAAAAGAAAGGGAGACTATTTGATGATTAGGATGTTGTAGATGATGTACTTTTCTATATGCATAAATGGTAATATATGCATTTTTAGCATTGTACATGCGTATATGATGTATTCACCTGACATTAGATACTATATTTTTAGACATGATTTAATTTTTAGTATGTCTATATGGAAATGCATGTATTATTCACATTGTATGCTTATATATGGAATTTGTACATGGAATTATTATTTTGTATATGAATATTTAAGAAAATGAATGAAGTTAATTTTGTTTGAATAGCTTGTGTCATAGTATTATGAATGATTGGTTTTTAAGTTTTCTTAAGGATTATAAATGTTATGAGATTGATAATAACTTTTTAGGATAATGTTACAAATTAGACCCTTATAATAAATAAAGAATATAAATTATTGCATTTGAATTATTTTTGTATGTTGATGCATAGGTATGAAGGATAAGTCTACAAAATGATCATTAGCTAGTTCTGAACCCAACTAATCACATTCACTTGATATGGTTTGATTTGAATATTCTTTCATAAGCTAGCTCCTTTTTTGACTATTTAGGCTTAATTTAGATTCTTACACCTAGTACTTATTCCTTATACTCTTAGTAGCACCTCCTTAATGTTATTGACCTCTATCCATACATCCTTTACCTGATTCCATTCATGTCTCATTCACAAACTTCCTCTCAATCTCTTTCTAGTTTCTTCCTAAGCACCTTCTTTGGGTCTCAAGGACCAAATCTTGGTCTATGTTTCTAGAGCTCAACATGTTATCACATATGGTCTTATATGATCATAACATACCTATTATAAACCCCTTAAAGTACTCAAATAGTAACATACTCTCATTAAACACCTTATGATGGACATAATGCTCTCTCAAGGCTTGTAGCACTTTTTTATTGTACTTTTCCTTCTAAAAAAATTTATGATTTTTCAAGAGATTATAATGGTATATATAGGTACAATCTATCCTTTTCCATGTCTATGTGAAATTTCATATCCCAACTCCACCTCTAACTATCACTTCCTTCATTAGCCTACCCTCATTTAGGCCTAATTAGCCCTATTCCAAACCCTTAGTCCTAGAATCCATAAACATCCATACAATATCAGGTTAAAACCTTTTTATTCAGCTTATACATGTATATGGGAGTAAAATTACAAAGTTTCATTAAATTCCCATGGTTAAATCTCTCGAGAATACCTGAAGCTTGCTAATCTAGGGTTTCCCATACCCTGTACATACTCCCCAAAAAAAAATTTGGCCTTCACACTAATCTTATTTTCATTAAAAAAATCCTCATTACATCTAAAAAATATCATAACACCTTTCTAATGATCAAAAACCAACTTTGCATTTATGCCTTTGAGATTGCATGTGAAAATTTGAGCCTGCCTATGGGGATTGCATGAAGTTTAGAGTTTGAACACAATTTAAAGGTTTTTAATAGGTTTAAAACCATATTAAAATACTTATATAATATTTTAACCCTCAAACACACCTTAAAACTCCAAAAAGTATGCCAACATGAATAGTGACCATTATGAGACATGGAGGGGACTATGACAAAATAGTGATTATTTTCACTTTTCTTATGACCTTAAAAATATTATTTATTGGTATATTAGGTCATGTATACCAATATTACTAAGTTTCAAGTAATTTAGATATGTAATTTGTCCTGTAGACTCTTTTTAGCACAATTTACCTTGAGATACCTACATGCTTCCATCATGCCAAAACTTTTCTTTCTTCAAACTTTTTCATTAAAACCCTAAATTTTATCACTTATATGTGAAAATATAGGTTTAAAACATCATATTATATGGTTTTAAGACCAATCCAATGCCTAAACTACTTCTTGGCATCCATAACTAATAAAACTTCTAGAAATCTCCAATGGTTGCCTTCTTGACTACAAGAGGACTATGTTAGAATAGTGGAAATTTTCACTCTTCATAGGAGATTTAGGATATCATGGTATGTTTTTTTATGTTTTTGATACCTTTTTTACCAAATTTTATGCTTTGACTCAACCTATAGATGCCCCAAACTGACCAATTTTTTCAACGCATTCTCTAATATTGACCATGATTTGACATAGGGTTGGATATAATAAAATAGTGAATAGTTTCCATTGTCAAAAATACTCAAAAATATATTTATTTGGTATAGTATGTCATAATGATCATCTTCACCAATTTTTATGATTATATCTGGCATATTTTGGCCTAGCAAAAGCTAGTGACACATGTTTACTTGGTCAAATTTCAAAAATGAGCCATCATCATGTTTTTCCTTGTTTTATGATGCATATAATTGATTATAAGTATAAAAATAATCTTTCCTACTTTTTTCAATGTACTGGACAACTTGATCTTTAAGATTCCATTACTAATTCAAAATTGTTCTTTGATTCTTGAGCTTACTAGTCACTTGACACATGTACCTATTTGTTAAATATATAGAGACACTTTTCCTAATGGTTTTATACTCCTTAATTATAATTTTAAATCATTCTCTACCTCCTTACATTAGTTTATTTACAAACTTGTTTGTAGTCTCTTCACTAGTTTTGACTAGGCACAACCCCTTGGGTTTCAAGGACCAAATCTCACTTTAGGTTTCAAGAGTACAATCACAATAATTGAATGATCTTAAATGGTCAAAAAATTCCTACCCAAACCTATTTTAATTATCCAAACCTACTTCACCTTTCAATACTTCCCTTTGGGTGTTCAATATCCTTCACACTATGTAGCCCATCAAGTCTCTAGGACCATTCCTTGGTTTAAGATGCTAAGAATAAAATTAATTAAATTTATGGTCTTAAGTGAT
The DNA here is from genome assembly GCA_037957365.1 of Torreya grandis. Classification (NCBI taxonomy): domain Eukaryota; kingdom Viridiplantae; phylum Streptophyta; class Pinopsida; order Cupressales; family Taxaceae; genus Torreya; species Torreya grandis. The sequence goes on along the minus strand of JARHVA010000214.1, from coordinate 2,081,050 downwards.
CATGATTCACTTTTATAAACCCTTCTCAATTGACCAAACACTCTATTCTACTATTTCTACACCTCAAAGTCACAATACTCTATCTAGACTTGTAGCCCTATTTTCACTATTTTTCCCTTTGTTTGATTAACCCATGTACTTTCTTGAAATGGTAAGAAAACTTTAGGGTACCCTCTATCACCCTTCAACTCCTCACAAAGTTAAAACACTTTAATATTCTCCTAGTTATCACTTGCTTTGATAGAAATCCCCAAACTAGGCCTAATTAGGCCAATTCTAACCTATAGACCTTAAAATTGTACCTATCTATACATTTTCATTCCCAAACCACATTTATAAATTATAAAACATATAATTATGTAATATTACAAAATTTGGACCAATTATAATGGTTACATCTCTCAAATTCTCCTAAACCCTAGTTCTAAGGTTTCTAAGCCTTGTACAGACCCTTTGAGCACTTTAAATTCTATATCTTGAATGATACAACATTTAAAAGGCTAAAATCCTCACCAAATGTTCTGTCATTATATCCTCTACCTCATACAATAGTATATAACCCTTCCTTGATCCGTTATAGGCTTAAAAGATCAATTTCTTAATTGATTGTGGGTCATAATTGATTGTGTATTGTAGGGGTGATACTAAATTGTTGTGTATTTAATTTACATCAATATTTAAGATAAAACAAGTCTTAATTTATGTTAGATAAATCTCAATACACCTATCAATACTCTTAAATTCCCTTTATCAATTATTAATTCATTTTATTCATGGAATGACATGTTTACTGTCACAATGTAGCATGTATAATATCTAAAAGTTGACATTGTTACCTTCAGGTTTCAAACAATGTTTGTTTACTCTAAGAGGATAGAATTTTATCTCCTTAAACAATCCACACTATGTCCTTAATAAATCTCTTGTTTTAATATTCTTGATCATTTTCCAAGCATAAGTTAATAGTATTAGTGTAGGTTTTTATTTTTCCCTATTTATTAATTAGGGATATTGTATTTCATGTGCATACATGGAGTTTTCCTACATTTGTGGGATAGGCTAGCTTATGTGAAGGTGTGTGTCATAGATGTGTCATAGGTGTCATAAGAATGTCATAAGTAACTCCCTTGATGGGAGTTACTTCTCTATTCTTAGCACCTTGTCACCACCTTTCATGGAGGAGTTACATTCTATTCTTAGGGTGCCTTGTCCACCTTTTGTGGACGAGTTATTTACGTACTCTCTTATTTGTATTCCTCATTTTGGCCATCTCATGCTAATCAGATTTTGGTTTTCTCCAATTTGTCTTGTGCGATTTTTCTCTTGTGTTATTTTCAAATTGCTTTAGCATATATGTGGTGTGCACTTGTTCATCTTGTGTGATCACGTCTCAATTGCACTCGCGTTATCTGGATTCTGGAAACAACGCTGATATGGTATCAGACCAAAAACAGTAATCGTGTGTATGGTTATACTTTTAAGTTCATTTTTAAATCAAGAGGAGTGGAGTTCTCTTTGTTTTTTTTTATTTTTTAGATTTGATCTAATTTTTTTTTTAAAAACTTTCAAAATCTTTTCTGGTATCATTTCCTTGTCCTTTGGGTGTCTTGGTTGGTTAAGTAATTAGCCTGGGTGCCATTGTTGAGCACTCAACCATAGAAGGAGGAGCAACACTCATCTGGTAAAGCATACCTTCTGGTCAGCAGTCAACTTTGCACACCAAGCAACAGCAAGGTGCCTTTAGCAGGCCATACAGTGTCCTTTTTTGACTAGTTTTCTATCTGCAAGTTCACCCACTTCTACAATGCCTTCTTTTGTTCTGCTATGCCAAGCTTCAGCTCCTGACCATGCTGTACGGTGCATAGTCTGCAGGTTTGTTTTGTTTGCAAACATATTTCTTTCTGCGCCTAGCTTCTGGTCTTTCTCCAACAAGGTGCTAGGTCGTACGGCATTTCCAATAGGGCTCTTTTTTTTTTTCCTTGCATCAATCATAGCGCCATCTAATAGCCATCAGAGCTTACATCAGCTGAGGTGTCATGTTTGACACATCCAGCATCTTGTTTTCTGAAAAATGGCACTCCTTTTTTGCTTCCAACGCCATGTAGTGGGCCCTTCCATCTCTCTCTTACTATTCATTTGGTAAATCTACCTTTTTTAAATTATTCTGATCTAAATCAATAATTTGAATGTTTGATTTAAAATCAAATTTGAAATTAGCATTCAAAAAGGTAGTTTAGAGGTTTAATTTCAACTGTATCTTCGACCTATGAAGATGAAGGGTGAGGCCTGAGTTGGCAAGAGGTCAATTCCCCCTCAAAAAAGCCTCCTTTGCATTCCTCATTCTGTGTCAAATCCAATGAGTGGTTGGAAGGCCAGTTTATCTCCCATAACTGGGATTTTTTTAATGTTTTAGTGCTTTTTTTGCAAAAACACTAGTTTACGGGAAAATTATAACTTTAAAATATTGCAAATGGTAGCTCAGTTTTGAGTGCCATTTTTTGAAAAAGTGCTTGTATTTCAATTCTCCACAATGTAGACTTGTTATTTTTCAAAAATTCACTAGTTTATAAAGTGCCAAAAATTTGGGTCTCCCGGGATGCATTTTTGGCTGAGTCCGATGTCTTGTTTGCTTTAGTCTTGCACTGATTGCTCTAAGACACATTTTCAGTTGAGTCCAGCATATTTTAAACATGTACTTGCATATTTGGGGGGGGGGGCTCAATATTTGGGGGGGGGGGGGTGTGATTGTTTTTCACAACTTGCTTTCATTCTCCTTTCTACATACATTCACAAATTGAAATCAACACAACTTCACCTAATTTTAGCTAAAAATGGATTCTTTTCAACTTAAACCCCTAACACCCTTCAACTATTATGAATGGAAAGTTAAAATGTCAATCATTATTAGAAGTAAAGGGTTGTATAGGATCACCATGGGTACAGATGTAGAACCCAACACAGATGTTGAAAAAGTCAAGTGGTACAACTGTAGTGATGAAGCCTTTAGATTACTGAGTTTTTTTGTGTCTAAAAAACTTCTCTTCCACTTAGAATCCTCCCAAACTCCTACTTACATATGGGACACCTTAGAAAAGTTGTTTGGAAAGCTTGATGATATGAGAGGTCATGAGCTCGAAAATGAACTCATAAGTCTAAGTCCTAACAACTTTGACACCCTACAGGACTTCTTCACTAAGTTTAAGGACCTTAGATTGCAATTGAAAGAATGTGGGATAGAGAAGAAAGATGATCAGCGCATACTATCTATTCCCAAAAAGTTAGGTCCAAGCTATTCAATCTTTGTCTCCACTTTCCATGCCACAAAAAGTGCCCTTGGCACTACATGGAAAATGCCTTCTTTGGATTCATTCATTACCGACTTGACTAGGGAGCAAGATAAGCTAATTCAGATGGGCACAATGAATTCTACTAAATCCCAAGCCTTGATAGCTAGAAATGGTAAGGATAAGACTTCAACAAAGGAGAAGAAGAAAAAGAACAAGGACCAGGAGAAGAAGAAAGAAAACACCAATCTTGCCAAAAACAACACTGAGTCTTCGTCCTCCAATGCTAAACCTAAGAAGGAAAAGGTTAAGTGTGCCTATTGTAAAAATACAGGGCATGATGAACACAAGTGCATGAAGAAATAAATAGATCACCTAACTCATCTTCTAGAGAAGAAGAACATAGGTGTTCCTAAGTCCATCAAGCAGAATTCATCTACCCAAGATTCTACTAAGGCAAAAGGCAAGGGTAAGGAGAAAGAAAAGGGCAAGGCCCTTGTAGCTACAGTGGCTTCCACATCTTCATGGGTCATCAATTTAGGTGCTTCTCACCACATGGGATCTTCACTAGTTTATTTTTCATCTTTAGAGCCTTGTAGCATGACTTCAATTAGTTTGGGTGATGACACTTCAGTTTCTGTTGCGGGGAGAGGGTTAGTTGAAATGAAAGGAGGAACTTTCAACAATGTTCTAAGTGTTCCTTCTCTTTCAACCAATCTCTTGTCAGTGTACTAAATCACTCACATTGGTTGGGCATGAGAGTTGATTTTTCACCAGATTCAGTGTCTATCAGGGAGTTGCATAGTGATACTACAGTGGCAGTGGGAAGGGCAGATCACCAAGCCAGGTTATACACCTTTTGACATTTTGCATCAGATTCTTCTCCTACAACATTGTTGACTTATTCAGATGGAGTTATCAAATTATGGCATGAGTGGTTTAGCCACCTTAACTACCACTATCTTGAGCAACTTTGTAAAAATGACATGGTCATTGACTTGCCTCATGTCCAATTCTCAAAAGGACTTTGTGAGGGGTGCTCCCTTGGGAAGCATCCCGAAGCAAAATTTGACAAAGGCAAATCTTAGAGGGATTCACAACCTTTGGAGTTAGTCCACAGTGATGTATTAGGACCCTTTCCCAAACCATCTTTCATAAGGGCCAAGTACATCCTCACTTTCATTGATGACTTCTCTAGGTACACTTGGATATATTTTCTCAAACAAAAGTCTGAAGTGTTTGAAAATTTTCTAGACTTCAAGGCTCTTGTTGAGAAACAGAGTGAGAAATCCATCAAGGTTTTTCAAACTAATAATGGAGGGGAGTATGTCAGCATCAAGTTTAATTAGTTTTGCACCACAAAAGGGATTGATTTGCAGCACATAGTCACTTACAGTCCTTCACAGAATGGGGTTACAGAATGCAAGAATAGGTTCTTGAAAGAGATGGCTAACTGTATGATTCACTCCAAATCCTTAGCACCATAGTATTGGTCCAAAGCCATCAATTGTGCTTGCTACATTCAAAATAGGGTTCCTCACAAAGCTTTGAAAGGGATAACACCCTTTGAAGCTTATCATAAAAGGAAACCTGATGTTGAGCACCTTAGAGTTTTTAGATCCTCAGTCATGGCCTGGATTTTGAAGAAGAAATGCAAAGCTATGGAACGTCAGTCCAAGCCTTGCATCTTTGTAGGATATCCAAATGGTATTAAGGGATATCGCCTTCTAGATCTAGTCACTCATGAGTTGTTCATCGAGAGAAGTGTCCATTTTTAGGAGATTCCTAGAGACTCAACACTTGACACTTCTCCCTCATCAAATCTACTTCTTCATGATGATTCCTCATTAGATTTAGATCAGCCACAACAGGTTCTTGAGCCAAAGTCATCTTTTTCTTCTTCGAGTTCAGACAATGAGGATAGTGATGTAGAGTCATCCACCTCTAGTCAATCAGAGGATGAGGAGTTATCACCTGACTCACCCACTTTCGGGCCACTTTGGGCCAGACAGACACTTGAGAGTGTTGGCACTTGGGTAGGAGATCCTATAGATGATAGATGTACTAGGGGGGATTTTTAGAGAGATCCACATGCCTTCTTTGCTATAGTTTCGAATCCATAGACTTTTCAAGAGGCATCAGGGGTACCTGAGTGGGATAATGCTATGGAGGAAGAATATTCTTCCTTAATCAAAAATCACACTTGGAATTTGACTTCACTTCCTAAGGGAAGAAAGATGGTTTGATGTAGGTGGATATATCAGACCAAGTTTATAACAGATGGGTTAGTTGATAAGTACAAGGCACGATTGGTCACCAAGAGTTTCTCACAAGTGGAAAGCATTGACTACTCAGAGACCTTTGCACCTATTGCAAAGATGACTTCTATCTGACTCACCTTGGCTATTTTCACAACACATAGTTGGGATGTGCATCAGATGGATGTGAAGAGTGCCTTTCTTCATGGAGACCTAGAGGATGAGATCTACATGGAGCAGCTGCCAGGATTTGTTTAGGATTCTTCCTTAGTATGCAGACTTAGGAAATCTATCTATGGCCTCAAATAGGCCCCTTAGGCTTGGTATGCCAAGATGGATTCCTTCCTTCTCACAATAGGTTTCACTAGGTGCCATTCTGATCCCAATGTCTACTTCTTGCGACAGGATGATTCACTCTTGATTTTGGTTCTATATGTTGATGACCTTTTGATCATCGGGAGTTCTTCATCGGCTATTACAGTGGTGAAGGCATCTTTTCAGGATAGATTTGACATGACAGACTTGGGTTTGTTGCACTAGTTCCTTGGCATCGAGATCTCATAGTCAGATTCAGGGATTTATCTTACACAGCCTAAGTATGCTCTTGACTTATTGGCTTGATTTCACATGGCTAATTGCAAGCCATCTCTGATTCCCTTTCTATCAAGAGTCAAGATTGAGGCTAATTGTTCTTCACCATTGGTTGATTCCACTCGGTATCAAAAAATTATTGGTAGTCTCATCTACTTAACTCACACCAGTCCTGACATTTCATATACAATGGAACTTGTCTCCAAATTCATGCAGGAAATCCATGAGCTGCATTGGAAAGTAGCTAAGAGGATCTTGAATTACATGTAGGGTTCACATAGATATGAGATTCATTATAGATTTGGCATAGAGGTTGACTTGGTTGGATATATAGATTTAGACTGGGCTGGTGATTCACAGACTGACAAGTCCACTTCTGGTTACAGTTTCTCTCTAGGTTTAGGTACTATCAGTTGGTCTAGCAAGAAGCAGAATGTTATTGTTATATCATCCACAAAGGTAGAATATAGGGGAACATTAATGTAGCTACTGAGGCTATTTAGCTTTAGGGGATTCTTTCTGAGTTTGGCATTCCTATCAGGCAACCTACCATCATTTATTGTGACAACCAGAGTACCATTCAGATCTACAAGAATCTGGTTTAGCACCAGCAGACCAATCACATAGAGATTCACATGCACTTCATTTGGGAGCTTATTCATAGTTAGGTCATTGACTTGATGTTTTGCTAGTTTTCGAAGCAAGTTGCAGACATCTTCACCAAACCTTTCACCGAGAGCAAGTTCATTCATCTACGAGATCTTCTTGGGGTGCAGTCTACATCTGTAGTAGCATCATCTTTAGGGGGGCCTTTTAGCCTCTTCTTTTCTTTTATGTCTCTCTTTTGGAGGGATTTTTTTCCTACGGGTTTTCTCCTTTTCTCTATCTTATGGGAGATTGCATTCGTACATGGGTACCTCATCAGGCCTATATATCGGGACCCATTTTATATTTCCACACTGCCCACCTAAGCTGCACTTATGGGGGGTATTAGTGTAGGTTTTTATTTTTCCCTATTTATTAATTAGGGAAATTTTATTTCTTGTGCATACATGGAGTTTTCTTACATTTGTGGGACAGGCTATCTTATGTGGAGGTGTGTGTCATAGGTGTCATAAGAATGTCATAAGTAACTCCCTTGATGGGAGTTACTTCTCTATTCTTAGCACATTGTCACCACCTTTCATGGAGGAGTTACATTCTATTCTTAGGGTGCCTTGTCCACCTTTTGTGGAGGAGTTACTTACGTACTCTCCTATTTGTATTCCTCACTTTAGCCATCTCATGCTAATCAGATTTTGGTTTTCTCCATTTTGTCTTGTGTAATTTATCTCTTATGTTATTTTCAAAATTGCTTTAACATATATGTGGTGTGCACTTGTTCATCTTGTGTGATCACCTCTCCATTGCACTCGCGTTATCCAGATTCTAGCAACAACTCTGATAAATACACCTATCTATCACAACCTACCTGTGTGCAAGAATGCAAGATTTTCAATCATCCACCATCATTTACACTTAACTAAGAGTTTTTACACATTTTTAAATGTATATTCTACTCAAAATTATCTTTCTTATTTATTTTAATGCCATCACAAACTTACTACCATGCATAATTCTACTTCTCTCCTAAAATACAACTTTTTGGTAGTGAAAAGACAATTTATTGGCCTCCAACTAGCAACTTTGCCTTATGATTGTTAGGTATAAATACACTACTTAAAACACATCTAAGTATGATAATTACACATGTTAAAATTACCATGAAACCCAATTCCACCTGCACGTGCATTTTCACTTTTATTCTGGAGCACATAAACGTTGACAACAAATGTTATTAAAGTTGAAGCTATGATCTAAGAACTCAATTTTTAGTGCTTTTTGGCTGAAAATTGGAAGTACCAACACAACTAAATGGGCATATAACATCTAATACTAGGTTGTTTGCTTCTAATCTGGCCTGATCAACAAACCCACCACCCATTTTGGGCTCAAGAATGCCCTTTTCAATACAAGAAAGATGTTGATTTTTAGCCTAACTTCAAGCATGCATAAAACCAAAACTATAAGTCATATAGAAGAATAATAATATCCTTAATTTATATGTTAAATACCTATAATTACACCTTAAATTTAGTTTTAATCTCCTCTAAGATCAATCTATGGCAAAATTTGTAGTAAAGGGTCCTAAAATTTAACTTTTTGGCAGTGAAGAGACAACTTGTTGACCTCCAACTAGAAACTTTGCCTCTGGGACTAGAAGGTATAAATACACTAATTTGAACATGTCTAAATATTAAAATTACATGTGTTATAATTACTATGACACCTAATTCCACCTATAAATACATTTTTACTATTGTTCTGGAGCACACAAACACTGACAATAAAGTTATCAAAGTTGAAGCTACAGTCGGAGAAGTCAATTTTTGGTGCTTGTTGGCTGAGAAATGGGACTGCCAATAGATCCAAAGGGGTGGATCATGTCCAATACTATTTTATTTTCCTACCATCTATCCTGATTGACAAACCCACCAACTAGTCTCGGCTCAAGAATGTCCTTCCCAATACAAGAAAGATGGTGATTTTTAGCCTAACTTCAGGCATACATAAAACTAAAAGTGTAAGTCATATGAAGGAACCATAAGATATTTCATGTGAATGTAAAATCCCTTTGATTTCACCCCTAATCTATTTTGAATCACCTCTAAGAGAAATTCATAGTAGAATTTGTAGTAAAGGGCCCTAAAATGCAATTTTTTGGTAGTGAAGAAACAACTTGTTGACCTCTAACTAGCATATTTGCCTCTAGGACTGATACGTGAAAATACACCACTTAAAACACATCTAAATAGACAAATTTCATGTTTTACAATGATTTTGACACCCAATTCCACCTGTATGTCATTTTTCACTACTGTTTCAAAGCACAGAAACACTGATAATAAATGTTATCAAAGTTAAAGGTACAGTTTGAGAACTCAATTTTTGGTGCTTATTGGCTAAAAAATAGCACTATCAACACATTTTTAGGGATGTAAAATGTCTAATACTAGGTTATTTGCCTCCCATCTATCTTGGTAGACAAACTTGCCACCCATTCTGAGCTCAAGAACACCCTTCCCAATACAAGAAGGATGTTGATTTTTAGCCTAACTTTAGGCACACATAAAACTAAAACTATAAATTATATGGAGGAACTATAATATCCCTTGTGTATATGGTAAATACCTATAATTACATAATAAATCTATTCTAGATCACCTCTAATTTTAATCTTAGGTAGAAGTTGTAGTAAAGTGTCCTAAAATGTAACGTTTTGGTAGTGAAGTGACAACTTGTTGACCTCCAACTAGAAATGTTGCCTCTAGGACCGTCAAGTACAAATACACTACTTTGAACATATATAAATAGAAAAATTACACATTTTATAATAATCATGACACCCAATTCCACCCACAGGTGCATTTTCACTACTATTATGGAGCATGAAAACATAGACAATAAATGTTGTCAAAGTTGAAGCTATGGTGCAAAAACTCAGTTTTTGGTGCTTGTTGGCTGAAAATTGGCACTAACAACATGTCTTAAGGAGTGTATAATTTTTAGGACCAAGTTATTAATCTCCCATCTAGCCTAATCGACAAACCCACAACCCATTATGGGATCAAGAACACCTTTCCTAATACAAAAAAGAAGTTGATTTTTAGCCTAACATCATGCGTACATAAGACCAAAACTGTAAGTCATATGGAGGAACCACAAGATCCCTCATGTGAATGGTAAATTCCTATAATTTCACCTGAAATTTAGTCTAAAACACCTCTAATATCAATCCATGGAAGAAGTTGTAGCAAAGGATCCTAAAATGCAACTTTTTGGTAGTGAAGAGACAACTTGTTGACCTCCAACTAGCAACTTTACCTCTGGGACTGACAGGTGTAAATAAACAAATTTGAGCACATCCATATAGTCAAATTACATGTGTTCCAATTATTTTGATATGAAATTCCCCTTACAAGTGCATTTTCACTACTATTCTAGACCACAAAAATAGTGACAACAAATGTATTTGGAAGGCTACAAGGAGAAATAAACTTGTCATGAGAAATTGTTTAGGAGCACAAAAATTCCAAGTGATTTTATTGATCTCCTCTTAACTTCAATAATATGAAATTATTTACTAACAGTGCCAACCACATGAAGATGGAAGTTTATTTGGCACCACTAACCTACAAAAAATGTTAATAAGTAATTAAAGATGAAATGTATGCACGTGCTACCTATAAAATCAAAAACATTTGGTAAAATTGATTACATCTACATTTTACAAGTCAACATACCTACACATTTCAATCTAATGAACCACTTGGATCTACTCTAATCTTGATAGTATCAAGAATAACTTCATGGTATGACTCATGAACTTTCCATATATTCTTGTTTCTTGGACTCCCATGATATTTTTTTAATTGATTATTCATTGCAAGAACCAAAGCTAAATAGTTTATAATCTTCTTCTGATTTTCAAAATCTTCAAACAACCATACATTTGAATTTTTATAGGATATTATCGAAGCCAAGTTCCAGTGACTACCATAGACCCAGTGGGATAATCAATGTTTTCTCCATCTACGATCAGGCAAGTCAATTTTTTCTTTCCATCTACACACTGACATAAGTATTAATTTATTCCCTCTTCATTGTCCTCATCTTCAATAACTAAAAAAACATGGTCTACATCATTAAAAAAATTTAATGACATTATGAAGATAGATTATGAGAATAAATAGTACATAAATATTAATCTTCTACATGGTTATACTAAATCAGATATATGGTCAAAGTCATGTGATGATGTTATATCTATAAGTTACAATGTTGATGGAACTTCATATGTGTTGATTGGAATTATAGGTTTGGAACTTTAGTCATCCACCCACTCTTGTGACTCACACTCAATCCAAACAAATTACATGCATGCAAAACAAAAACATGCTAAGTGTTGCATATGAATAGCCCAAAAACTTGCATTTGAGATATGAAATGAGTGGATCTCACTTGAACCTATTACATTCATACAATCCTCATAATTTTCCAAGTAATTTTCCTCCATTAGTCAAAAATGTTTATGAACAGTAGAATTTACTTGAACACCATGATGTATGTTCTCATTACACCATTCAACCATAATTTTTGTGTTAATCAAATTAGCAACATTGTCATATTTTAACTCCTCCCTTGAAATGGATCTTTTTACACATGATCCAACACCATCATGCTCCCCTTTTCTATGACCAATCTTATTGAATCTCTAAATATGTTCTGCACTAGTGGTAAGGTGCATTCTTCTAAACTAATAAAACATCCATGCATTATTAAATTACAATCTGCAATTGTCTAACCAAATGTATGTTGTTTGAAAATAATGATCCTCTATGTCAACTGTCCATATGACTTCTCAAAACAACCATGCACATACTGTGTACAATGGGATTGGTCATCACTGATATAGAAATGATACTCCCTTAATATTTTTTGATCTTCCTCTATACTATCAAGTGCATGCATGAATTCTATATATGTGAATATGGTAAATTATGTTGAGTTATAATACTATGATTGAACTTCCATTTGTGGTTTGAATATGTAATCTTTAGCAAAGTTGACTACTAAAATAATATAATCAAGTAGGAATGTGTCCTTACTTATCTTGAAATTTTCATCCAAACATTTATCCCTATGTGTGTGCCTTGCATACTCATAAACAATTTTATCTATTAACTTGACCATAAATTCTAAAATAGGTATCTCTTTCATAAAAATCTCACACCATTTAGATTCTTTGTCATCTTTCACTTGATAAGTCACAGATTTGTATTTCACTAATTCATATCCAATTTCACTTGTACACTTCTCATGGATATTTGTTTTTTTTGATAATCCACTGTAAATGTTGTAATTTCCATTCAAACATTCTCTCTTATAAAAGAACTATCAATCTTGTCTTTCACAAAAAATATTTGAAATAAATTCCCTAGCTGATTTTGGTGTAACTTCTATGCCACACTCCTATAAAATGTTGTTAGTATGCAAAATACAATGAATATGTCAAAAAACATCATAGTGCATTGAAAAGTCAACATGTTGCCTACATCAACAAGTAGCACGTGTGTGATTTATTTTTACATAAAAAGGTTTGGCCATCTCAAAAATTCTTTGACTAATATAAATTTGTGAATGTATTTCCAAAAATTTAGTGTACAATTTTATTTGAGTCATATCCAAGAAATGTTTTGGATACGGTTCATGATTACTAGAACCAATTCTTATTTTCACTACATCACTTGTATTGGGAAAAACTCTTGTATTATCTTTCCAAAATTGTTCAAGTAAGTATTTTAAAGCATCAACTATAGCCTTATCATTTCGTGGAAGTCTACCAGAGAATGCCCAAAGCTCTTTTGTATTGGGTTCATTAAGTCTTTCACGTCTTGCAATTGTTTTTTTTAATATATTTATATTTATATCAAGTGTTTGACTTGTTTTTTAAATCAATCATTTTTACCTATTTCAACACTTACTGCACAAGTCATCATTAAACATTAGGCAGCATTATAATCTTTTTTGCATGATTTCAAGCATAAAATATGATATGCATCATGTAGATTTTCAAAAATTTCATAATTTTCATCATTTTAATTATCCATGTTAGATGTTCTTAGTCTTATTGTATACATTATAGGTCTCATCTTAACCAATTTAATCAACGGAACAAATAATTGACATCTTTGACTATCATACTCCAATCTATGAAAGAAACTATCCCAAATTTTTTGAGCCAATATTTTTGAATGGTGGTTAGACATTTCTTTATGTATTGGTTTCAAAATATTTTCACCAACTTCAATTAAGTACTTATCTTTTCCATGCACAATTCTTGGATCTCTTGGTGGTGGTGGAATCCATTAAGAGGGTGTTTGAAAATCATTATATACTTCCATGAAATTTTCTTCATTATATATTTCCATGAAATTTTCTTCATTGTTAATTTCATCATTATTTGAGTCCATTAAATTTTCTTCATTTTTTATGGGTAAAGTATCATGCATAGGCTCTTCATCAACAAAATCAAAAACTTTAAACTTTGAATGTGAATTTCTAACATTATTTAATTTTCTATTGTCAATTTCATCATAATTCAATTCATTATTGTGAATTTCATCATAATTCATTTCATTATTATTAATTTCATCATTATTTAATTGATTATATTAAATATCCTCATTATCTAAGGCATTTGGCTCATCAAGTTTAGCGTTTGTACCTTGTTTGGAATGAAATACTTGTATTCATTCCTTTTTTTTAATCTCAACTCTTCTAATTGTTCTAATTTTTTGTTATTAAACTTTTTCCTCTACTTTGAGCATGAGCTAGAGCTTATTTTGAAAAAATAAACCAAGAAAGTACTTCAAATGTCAGGTTCAAAAAAATTTACAACCAAAAAAGTACATAGAATATGTAGGGAACATCTATGGGGACATCAATCTCAATTAGGGATAAAACTAGATGTTAAAAAGTGAGTTTCTCTTTTACTTTAAGGAATTTTTATATGTTATAAGAATGCTCACACATTATAGGAATTCTTACAAATTCCTATAACACGTACACATTCCTTGAAGTATAGGCAAATACTATAAAAACAAGCAAAAAGGCTCATATTCAATGTATTTTTTCCATTATAATACTATAATATAATTAATTAAGACTCTATAAAACTATAATATGATGCATAAATCCCTAATATCATGTAATAAGACTATTAGATGTTGCAATAATGCTATCATATCATGCTATAAAGCTCAATATGATGCAATAAGGCTATCATATAATACAATAAGACTATCATGAAATGCAATAAGACTATCATATCATGCAATAAATCTTCAATATGATTCTATAAAGCTATCGTATGATGTAATAAGGCTCAATATCATGCAATATGATGCATAAATCCCCAATATGATGCCTAAATCTCTAAAACATGATGCAATAAGACTCTTGATAAGACTATGAAGCAATAATAATAATGAATGATGAAATAAGGATTAATATGTAAGATGAAATGAGATAATTTTTCCCAAAATCCCATCATAGGTCCTTACAAAACTAGGTGAATAATAGGTTCACAAATTGGCACTAATCACATTCATGAATTTAAGAATTTGTTATTAAATAAGGGAACTTAGGGGTTATGTTTGCTATAAAATTAGGATTTAGGGTTAGGGGTTTAGTGTAACATGTTTGTACATGTGTATATGTCATGAAATTAGGGTTTAGGTGAACTGTACATGTTTAAGTGATAAAATTAGGATTTACAATCAACATGTCATGAAACATGACCTAATTTAGCCCTTTCAATCACATCATAGACTCTAATTTAGGTTCAATGGATTGAAATAAACCACATTTGCATTCTTGTATTTTTGATTAAATTAGGGTCGATTAAGCAATTCATGTTGAATCTATATTATACAATCGATTAGGCCATAAACTTGGTTTAGGGGCTCAATTTTTCCCAAATCACATCCTTAACCAAACCAATCGACTAATTGGTTCAATTCATGATACATAGAATCATACATAATTTTGTCCCAAATCATATATCATGATCTAATAGTTATGTCAAGAAGGGGTTCAAATTGGCCTCCCATGCCTCCTCAATTGAATTTCCCTTATAATTGAACCTTGTTGTGCCACACGTGTACCTCATACACTTGAAAGTGTTAAAGATATCATAGATACATCAAATATTAGAAGTTTGAGAGTTGATAATGCCCTAGGAGGCCAAATTGAATTACATATCACCACGTGTACCTCATACATGCTCAAAAGTGTTAGCACTATTAGAGGTGTTAGGTCTTAGAAGCATTAAAGAGATCTATCAGATCCCTGTGAGGCTCGATCCAATTAGATACATCACCAAGTGTGTATCTTATACACACATACATTTTTGTCAGAGATCTAACTATTTCTTGTCATAGAAGCATTAGATTTGTTAGAGCCTCAAGATGCCCAATACAATAAAATATTTCCACATGTGTAGGTCTAGTGCACCTTGAGAAGTGTTAGAGTTGTCAAATATGTACATCTTTGATACTTAGACATGTTCCATCACCAAGCCAACCAATCCAATTAAGGCCTATTCATAAGTTTATAATACATACATATAAGCCAATAATGTTTAAAGATTGACATCAATCCAATCAACTCATGTCTAGTAAATAATTTGCATGATGTGATCCTCTAAATTTCCATTATTATATGAAAATTGTCATGTAGAGCCCTTTAAAGTCCCATCTAAATTGAGCAACCAATGAATGTTATTAGTTTTCTACATGTATATATTCAAATTATTTATGTCCCTATACCTTGAATTACCTATAGATCCCAAAGTACATGCATATTAAGTCCTAGATGTAGGAGAGAACACAATTCAGCAATGGATGAGCCTCAACCTTAAATCCCAAGTTGGACCAAGAATTTTAAGACATGTGCTAATTTCTTGTAGTCAACATCATAAGGTTTAAGCTCATTACAATGAAATATAAACAAGACGATTGAAGATGTATCTATAAAATATATAATCTTGAAACCTTCAGTGAGGGGGTGCACATTGGTATTTAATTCTAATCAACCATCTATATGAGGTGAGAAGTTCATCATCTGTATGAATAATTATCGGGTCTCTCTGCTCAGCATCATCCTTGAGGGGAAGCAGGTCTGAGATTTAGGGTAAATTATCACAAGTTTAATTTATCTTGAATAAGATCAATAGAGTTTGATCTATGGTAACTTATACATATGTCATACTTTGTCAATACTAGGTCTACACCATCCTTTAATGATTTCAAACAAAGTCCCTAATGTATTTAGATATTTTCTAAGCTATACAATATTCAGTACAGGCATGACATATTAAAAACACATCATCACTAATGGATACATGTGACCATTTCAAGTTTATTAAACTCAAAACCACATCTTATACAAAATAAAATACATACCCAACTTGACCAAAATATTTAATAAAACATGTATATACCTTATACCCATCAACCTACTTTTGTACCTTACCATCCTAATTACATAGTTCGGTATAGAACTCTATAGTATTGATAAGTACCAAGTATTTTCTAGCTTGTTTTTGAGATTGCAATATTTGCATCCATGGTGTGGCTAGGACTAGTCCCATGTCAAAGACACACTCTTCAGATGATGTGGGAATGGATGGAGTGGTTGATGGTTGTCCCATGTGTGATGAAGGGGTAGATGAAGGAGGTGCATGGAATGGAGGATTAACCATATTTTCACAAGAGATCTTAATTTTAGGAAAAACTTGAATAATGTATTTGAATACATTAGGGGATTAAATTGAATAATTATAATAATAGAAGACTCTTATTAGACTTTCAATTGGGACCTCAAAATGCACCTATTGAATTAGATGCACTAGTGACCTTGAAGGAAACTTAAGGGACATTATTCATCAAATTTTAAGAATGTTTTTGGGACAATCCAAGGCATGATTCATTGGTATTTGGCTCCATTAGATAGAATTCTTGAAATAGATATCCAAGAGATGCACTGTTACACCAAGGGCTAAATTCTTATTTCTACTTACATAATATTATCTATACTACATATTCCAATTCAATTTGTTTGTAACTTAAACAAATTAGTTCAAAATTTATAAATAAAGGGGGTTGGTCAAAGATATCAAAGAAACAACAAAATGGTAAGATATGATTTTAGGCAAGTAGGATAATATCAATAAGGAACACAAAATTTAAAGGTAAGTAGGATTTTTGGCAAGTAAGGTGATAAGGTATATATTTTCCCTATTATGGGAAAGGTCCAAAAAGCTATGCATGTTTTAGTTGTCAAAAAAGGCTTTTGTTAACATGTGTTCTAATGAAACATATTAGTGTATATAAATATTAAAGTATACTAGAATCTGAACATGTAATATCTAATACTTGTTCAACATTTATTCTATATAATTAAAAGTAACCAATCACATCTTGACAAGTAAGATTCAAGTATTGATACTCTAATGCATAGTGATTAGTACTCTAAAGGTTAAGTTTTGATCATAGGTTTAAAAAATGTATTTTATGACCTCTCATGATTAAATCAGTTATCTTGTAAAATGTATAATGTGTTAGACCTAAAACTTTATTTATAACTAGTTAAGACAACCTATAGAAATGGGTAAATTTTTTGAATTCTAATGCAATGTCATGGTACCTTAATTCACTTTCCAAAGATAATGGGACCTTTTCCCCATAAGAAACATGAAATTTGACATTTTCCCTATAAGGATGCGTGGCTAATGGGACCTTTCCCCTATAATGAACATGAAATTTATTTTTTTTGTGTTATTTCAAAGTAATGCATACACATTCTATATTGTGTTCTATAACACATACACATTATACAACCTATGAATTTAAAACTAAGCCTTTAGGCTCAAAAACAACTTGGATTTCGAAGTCAAAGGCTTGTGATTGTGTATCTATAGCCGAGACCGAGAGATTTAGGAAAAACCAACAAATTTCAACTTCAATTGCCAAATAGGCTATGGATTTAAACATCAAAATTTGAAAATTTATTACCATCATGATGAGCACGTTATCCTCTTTCTAAATATATGATTTTATAATTTTTGAGCTATTTTAAAGGTTCAAACTATATTTACTTATAATAACACCTATTTTAGGCCACTACATCTTGCACCCAGACATACCTATTCATGTTTATCTAATTTATTTTTCATTGATCCAAGTGCAAAACAAATTATATGGTAACAAACTAGGGCTAATTATACACACACTCAAAAAAACAATTTTTTTGAGGTAGGTAGGGTGGGTTGCAAGGCCAGTTATTCATTTTTTTGTGATTTTTTAGATTCTGCTTAATTAAAAAATAAATTAAAAGATATTAATTAAAAAAATATTAAAAAAAATCATTAACACACTAGAATATCTTATCTAAATATTAAACAAAGTGTTTCTAAAAATATTTAATGATGATCAAAAAATGGTGGGCTACACGGCCATCTATCTACTATGTTTTCTTTAAAAAATAGGTCCTCTTGAAATTTTAGATTTTTGACCTATTTATACTTAACCATTTTTCAAAAAAATAGTTTTTTGGAAACTGTACTTGAAATGCTACAATTCATGTTTTTATACCATCTTCAAATTTTGTGTGTAGCCATCTCTAATTCTGCAGAAGTTCACATTTTTGAAATTTCAAAAAAATCATGTCCACAGGTAGGCCCTTTTTTGTCCCCCAAATGTGTACACTTACCCATACTATGTTATATAATTAATTAATTACTTAATCTATATATTAATATTTTTGAATATATTACAATAATAGTTTATAATAAAAACATAAAATAATTATCTATATAATTTAAAAGGTGGAAGCATTTTTAATTGGTCATTTGTTATTTTTTGAAGGTTGATGAAGACATTATGAGCATCAATTTGATTACGACAAGACTCCACATCTGATAAGTGGTTTAAATACACCTTAAAATGTTATGTGAGAATAAGACATTGAGGTACATGAAAATTTGTAATAATTTTTTTAACCCAAGATATGTCCCAAGGGAACTCTGAGTTTTTTAGAAGACTTGAGAAGACCTTGTGTGATCAACAACCAACTTTGAAAAGACCTTAGTTTCTTGGAATGAATATGAAATATCATAGCTAAGATATAAGAGACAACGGGGTATAATAGGAAAATTCAAAACTTGTAAATCCTTCTTAAAAATAAAGCCCATGCAAGTTGATGAAATGTGCCTTGCAACTTGACCAACTCTCATGATGATGATGAATACTGGGAAACCTTATTAAAGTTCAATAAGAACCAAAAAGCTTTGTGTGAATAAAAGAGAGTTATGATGCTCACTAGAGGGCATGGGGCATGTTGGAACCAATAGTATTATCATATTTATGTTCATTAATATAGAAAATCATATTCTAATGTAAAATTTAGTACTAAATAAATTATTTCATTATATATAATATGCAATCCAATTGTCAAATTTTAATAAAATCCACACCTCAAAATTATCACACCCATGTATATCCCCTTCAAGAATCAGACCCAACTATTTCCATGCTTATTCCAATATGTTTTAGATAAATAATTAAAAAATGACTTTTTTTCTACATGGTACAGTCATATGTATGCAGGGCTTACCTATGGCTTTTGTTTTTTCCACCCAGATTTGTCTATTTGAGTAATCTGCTACTAAAATAAACTATTGGTAAAAGATGATTGAATATATAATGTATTTAAAGGTATATATTAATAAAAAAGAGGTTACCAGGTTAGCTATAGTGGGCCTCATCCATAGTATTGATATTGAGAAATTGAATTTTGAAATTTATGTGGACAAATTATCAACTTCTTTAATTATGAAAGATGGTCATGCCTGGACTATGTTAATGCCTCACCATGTCAATTCTAAAGTTATATATGTTTAGAAATATCATCCAAAGATGTCAATAAAAATCAAAATTACAAAATTAGTACAATACCTCTTCACCTAATCATTTCACACAAGGCCTACAACTTCCAAAAAAGTTTGTAGGACACACTCTTAGCACATGCTATAAAAACTCGATTATTGATTTCTTGTTATTCTACTCTAGTAATAGTTTTTTTCAAATAATACTTTGACACTAATTTCATATCTTGTCAATAAATCCATTGTGGAGGATATGCTTTTAATAGTTATAGCATCGTTGACTCAAGCCTAGTCTCTACCTAGGCCTTATTTTGGATCCGGTCCTTCGAAACCCTCAAACCTAACCTCTTTATTTATATATAATCATATTTCTCTTTAACATGACATACATCAAATACAATGGGCTTCAAATGTAGGTTAAAACAATACACCATAGAAACATAAAATTTAAATGTTGACATTGGTCTATACAGCATGGTGTATTCTATTTTATAGATTAGAGAAAATGATATGACATGTTTACCCATCCATATATGTTATCAAACTCCTCCAACTTTTCCACTCTTGTTATCAACCTTTTTCAACTTTTTTGTCTTTCATCCAGGTGTTGACTACTTCTCAATACATTTGGTTTAGTGTTATTTCATGGTACTTGGGTTCAAACTGTGCACGTGCATGCACGCACACGCACGCGCACACACACACACACACACAATTAATGTTATTATAGTATAATTATTATAATATATATACAATTCTCATATATTTATTATTAAGAATATGTTATAAAATATATACACACACACACACACACACACACATATATATATATATAGATATATGTATATATATTTATATATGTATATATATGTATATATATTTATATATGTATATATATATATATATATATATATATATATATATATATATATATATATATATATACATATACATATATATATATACACACACACACACACACACACACACATATATATATATATGTATACATACATACATATATATATATATACATATATACATATATATATATATATATGTATATATTATAACATATTCTTAATAATAAATATATGAGAATTGTATATATATGTATATATATATATATATATATATATATATATATATATATATATATATATATATATATATGTATGTATGTATGTATATACATAGATATGTATGTATATATATATATATATATATATATATATATACATATACATATATATATATATATATATATATATATATATATATATATATATGTATGTATGTATGTATGTATGTATGTATATGTATATACATACATACCTATATATATACATATATACATACATATATATATATATATAGATACATGTATATACATACATACATACATATATATACACATATATACATATATATATACATATACATATACATATATATACATATACATATACATATACACATATACATACATACATACATACATACATACATACATACATACATACATACATACATACATACATATATATATATATATATATATATATATAACAATGTTTAATAATACTATATAAGATTAAATCTTATTATATATTCCATATTATAAATAATTTTAGTATATATTATATTAGTATATTTAAATATTATAATTATTAATAATATATTATAATATAATATAAATTGTAAGTTACATGAAAAGGGATGTAATTTGGTGTTTTGGTAAAATGTGGTTTTATAAAGTGAAATAGTGTAAATCGATAGTCGTACCTTACTCAAAACCTATAACCAATGACCCCATCTCACCTTTTGTGCATGAAGTGGTAATTAACAGTAGTCTTATATTTTTTTGGAGGTGATATTTGAAAATAAGGTTGTGTATTCCATCATATGATGTTGCAATCAACTATGTAGGGACAAAATGTTCCATTTCATAGTGACCTTGAACAATGGCAATAGATTTTAGAAGGACATGGCCATACAAAACATGTAAGTGCTGAAATATTAAAGGTGATATCATAAAACAAAGGGCCCACTTTGTACACCATAAATGGATCTATATGGTATATATAAATTTTAAAGGGGTCCACAACCTAGTATAGTGGAAACATCTTTAATTGGTCATTTTATACTACCAAGGGTGGATGAGTATATCATGAAAGATGATTTGATTACGACGAGGCTCCATGTTTGATGTCAGCTCAAATCAATGCTAAAATGGTACTGATGTGGGGACAAGAAATTGAAGTCCTAAAATCTATCTTGTAGCTTCTATTCATCCATGATGTCAATATATTGACAACTAAAGAAATTACATCATATTTAAGAACATACAAAAACACCATACTCAAACCCTTGAAAGAAAAGGAAACCACAATTATAGTTTGTCTTCATAAGCATCTTATTTATCCCTTTTGGTGGAAAAAAACTATGGGAGCATTCATATAAAAATGTTTTCTAATGATTTTTAAAATGAATAACATATTTTCGTTGTTTAAAGCTTTGGGCATAAAAGACAAGATAGGTCACCCATCATGAGTTTGAAGTGAGGTCTGAATACTACTTTTCACTCTTTCACTTTAAATAACCTCACTTTATTGAAATAAAACCTTAACAAATCCACCCAAAAAATGATCTATTAACTTTCATAAGAGAAGGCTCTAAATCGTCCATAATGACCTAAGTCTCTTTGAGTCCATCATCGTAAATGCCCTGCTATTGTTTCTCACCATTATCACCCAAATCACCTTGAAATAATTCACCACTTTCATGTTGTGTAAGATTTTATTTAGATGTCAAAATAAGTTCTATAAAGTAATTGTGGCCTAACAAAATTGATTCGAATATGAATTGTTATGCAATGCTTTAGTCTATGATGGCTTGCATTATTCATAGAAGGAAATGACCTCTTTTCCCAATCACTATGTGATAGATTTCATTTGTATTTTTTGGTATTATTTGGATTTAAGGAAACTATTAGACTTACATGATTTACATCAATCAAAAAGAGGTACAGAGCTTATAAGGTGGCAGGTTCTTTTATTAGACATTTACTCTTGTGAACGGTCAATAAGGACAACATGATGTTGATATGATTTTGAGAAAGCTCAATGTTCGATGTGTGACTCAATTCAACACTTTAATGCTAATGATATGTAGACAATACAATGAGGTTCTAAAGTATATATTGTAACTTATGTTCATATATGCTGCCAATATATTGACACCTATAAAAATTACAGTAAGTCCATAAATAACTTACAAGTAGTGAAACATTTCAATGTGAGTTAGGTAGTGATGATGAGGGGAAATAACATCAATTTTCATGTGATATCATACACTAGAAGGGTCATATAATACACATTCCACAATGATGTTAATGTAGGATCAATACATTGAGGTTATGGAGCTTATCTTATTACTTTTATCATAGTGGAAGTGAGTACCAAAGATTTTACAAAATGAATGTCACATGGATGCATAACGGGGAAATGTTCATGATACAATGTGAGCATCATGGTATAGGATTCACTAGTTGAGAGAAAAGGTGGTTAATTGGAAATTGGTCCTAGGTGGTAGGGAAGATTGGTAGGTTTAATTATCAAGCATTAATGGGTACCCACATCATACATATTACAATCTATGGTGGGCCTGGTGTCTATAAATAACCTAGGTAATTGCAATGGCCTCATTCCCAAAAATATATTAGACACAAATGTATCCCATGCCTTTTAATCAAAGGTAACTTGGCCCACCAAGGAAGAAAATAATTATCTCCAAAGCCTATGAGACCTTAAGGCCTAGGATACCACCATGTAGTGACATCCCATGAATTCAGAACCCAAAGGAAGTAATAGATAATCCAAGCAGTCATGAGGCTAGATTCAATGTGATCATGCCTCATGTCAAAGTGTAGAGAAAGCTATGAGCAAGTCATGATGATGCCAAGTGGTCGCATCTCAGGGACCTACCTAGGATGCTACCAAGGCTCACCTGTATAGACATAGGCATTATTAGGAGGAGAAAAGCTTTCTGACCAAAGTTCTTGGTTGCCCTTTTCATAGTCACGACCCAATGAAATTCAATTTATGAGGCATTTGATGATATGAATTTTTATTACTTCGACTTAGACATGCATCATGGAAGTCCTTCCTCGACACTAATATTTTTATTTATAAAAAAATTATCCTAGGTAGGCTTTATCAAAATGTAAATTCACATCCTTTCAACATAATTTGTATCTTTATAGAAAAAGATAATATATTTTCAATGTTATCTTGTATATATTTAAATATCAACTTAATTTAATTACTCCTAAGATTGTAAAAGTATGTTGGTGATTGTGAGTTTCTTTTTTTTTTTCTTAATTTTTTTAAATGATATTAAAAAAAAAAAATTCCCATGTGAGTAGTAGTTTATATATATCATTTTCACATACATTAAAATTATAAAATATAAATTAATAAGTGTTTCAATTAATTTTTTTAAGATAATTATACCTAAATATAATTTGGATCTAGTTTTGATAACTATTTATTTTTTAAAAAAAATTACAAATTTGAATCATCAAAATTTACTTCTTAAAACTGAAATGGTCAATCATACTTATATATACCACACTCTTTGTAAAGAACACACTCGCATCCTCATCCCAAAATCTTAAGTTTATGATGACACACATTTCACATTCATCACCCTTATTACACCTTCACACTTCCCTAGGAGGCTATACAAATCATTTAATGCCCTGTTTTGACACCAAAATGACTCAAAATGATAAATTGGCTAATATGACTAATGACCAAGGCTAAAGTGATATATAATAACATCAAAAGACATATAATTCACCATATGACATAATATTAGACCCCTAAAAACACCTAAAACTCAAGTTTTCTCCTATAGGGGTCCCAATTTGACCTACAAGGTCAAATTTGGTCAACAAATTGGTGACTCATAGGGGTAGTATGCTTGCTATAATAATTAGCCTAGTAGTCTTATCAGTCCATTTGGATTAGGAAGTCATCTGAAGTTTGAAACACAATAAGAGGACCTTGACAACAAGCTTTGATCAAGACATTACTAATTGACTACCTCAACCACACAAAACAAAGCAAACAAACTAACAAGACACACACACACATGTGTGTGCAAGGTACTTAGGGGAATCAACAAATAAACTATTATGCACAAATAGAAACTAATCATACCTCATTTTTAGTAACAAAAGGAAATTTTCTTGAATCTTATTATTCATGAGATGAATCATAGTGTCAAGCATGTTTCTCCTTGAATTGGATGATTTGTAGATCAAACATATTTCTTAGCACTTCACTTGATCTGCTCTCAAGTAAATCATCTTCAAATAGGTATCCAATGTAGATATCTTCCTCTTGAACTTTTATACATACCTCATATTTTTTTCCACTCTTCATTTCATGACCAATTAGTATCTTTTTGGTAGGCATAGCTTCAAGAAGATTGCTTTCTTGTTCCTCAGAAGATTGAGTCCAATAAGATCTTGTTCCATCTTTCAAGAGATGATGTGTTTCTCATAAATGATTGAGATGATGATATCCCATTTTGATGACTTCAAAAATATCATCGTCAAATTCATATGCATATTGAAATGACATATTTGAGAGGTTGTTTTTTCTTTGCATACTCACTTGAGTTCCAAGGTTGCCTTCTCCATATTTAAGTAGATCATAGCCTCTTTGAAGAGGAGTATAACATGATCCAATGACTTTAAATAAATCATCCCAAGGCTGATTAGGAACTTATTTTTCCCATCCACGATATCTTGCATGGTGATGGAAGAACCAATGACTATTTATTCCTCTTTAGCAAAAGGAAAACAATCTTCTAGATCAACCCAATCATAATTTTTAACATAAGAGATCACCTTATCTTCATCACTTAGGACCTATTGATGGATCTCAAATTTCATCTCAACTATCCTAAACTAACTTTTATCCTCAAGGACTGTAATATCTTTAACCTCCTTCTTTGTGATTCCAAGACTAGGCATCTTGAAGTCATGTGACTCAGTCCAATGAGGCTACCAAGGAGCTAGGCTTTTTTCAAGCAAGAGTTCTCAATTTTTATCAACCAAATATTCTTCTTTATGTTCCCATACTATATGTCCATCAAGGTAAAGGGTGATGGGGTGAGGACAAGATGAATTAGTTGGTGGATGTGGCACATAAAACTCAAAATCAGATTGAGAGTGAAATGTATGTGATTCTTTTGGAAGCTCTTAAGTAAGGGGAGGCAAACCTTGGGATAAAATAGCTTGGTTTTCTTCCTTCCATTTTATAATAACTTAACTGGAATCTTATTGGGATTGATCATTCTCTTTAGAAAGGTTATATGGGTTGTGTTTAAGCATAGGATCTTATTTTGGGTCTAAATCTTCCATCACACCTTGACTTAACAATTTCCTCTTTGACTCTAACTCTTCAATTTGCTTAGCTAGGTTATTTTATAAAATTATCTCTTGTAATTGATAGGAATCATCATGAGGATGAGTATCACAATAGTGATAACATGGAAGGTAATAGGTCTCTTGAAGAAGGGTGGGAGGGGATTGCATAGGATCAAGCTCTTTCTCAACTTCACACTCTTTATCAATGTTTTTATTTCCCCATGATTCCACTACCTTACTCCATCTTCGGATATTATGATTAGGAGTCTCTTTTTTGTGGTGATTTAATTTGAGGAGAGGATGAAGTTTTCCAAAAACTTGGAATCTCCTTAGGCTTCGATTCTTCACCTTGTTTCCAACTTAGAATCTCATATCTAGAGGTCACTTTTTGAGGTGGGGATGTAATTGGAGAGGGAAATGAGGGCTTAGATTCCACTTATTTTATTGATGATATGAACTGATGTATATGAATATTATACAACTCAATTTGGCTATCAAAATTTACTTTAAAAATAAGGTTTATTTGTTTAACTCTCTCCTTTAACTGATTTGGAAAAGGATGAATTTAATAAGCTTGATTGGATTCATGAGTGGGAATCATGTAGGATTGATAGAAATATTTGGGAAGTGGATATGAAGGTTGATGTTTGTTCTGAGATTACTTCTCATGAATTTTTAGCCTATCCTCCAAGGATGAAACTAGGCCATTCACATCTAGCATCTCACTTGTGAGCCTTTGCCAATTTTCTCTCTCAATAGGTACCCACTCTCTTTTGACTAGCTCTAATGTATCTCCTACCTTATGAATGAAATCAATAGGAATCTCTAGACTGTATCCCTTTTGTGTGTCAATATCTATCATGTACTTCTCATAGCCTAAAAGTGTTTATTCGAAGGTGGAAATGGATTGACTTGAGAAGTGACTAGGTTGACTAGGAGCAAGATATGGAGAAGGTTGATTGTAGGGCTGATACACTTCACGAATGGGCTGTTATAACTCATGATAAGGTTGACAATGGTTATATTAAATCTGAAAGGGATCATGACAGGGATGATAGAGGAAGCCATAGGCTTGATATACCTCACCACCTTTTTTTAAAAAAAACTTAACACTAAAGTAAGCCATAGAATTTCATTGAAAGCAAGAACACAAAGAAATATATTACCAACAATCTTAAAAAGGAAACCTATATTACTTGAGCAATTGATGTAACTTCAGAGTCATCATTGATGCTTGGATAGATGCCTCCAAAGGATGATTGTTGAAAGACAACACCAAAATTCTTTCAACCTCTTAGACTAAGAGTCCCACTAGGCATGCCAAAAACTATTGCCACTTGTATTTTCACCCTTTAAGGATATGTCTCAACTCTTCTCATCCAAGTGGAACAATGAAAACACCTCTAGGTTCTGGGATAGCCTAAGAGTGAGGTGAATCTCTAGAGAGGGATATCTCCCTTGATGTACCACTTTTGATCACTACTACACCAAAAATTTGGGGGGGGGGGGGGGGACGGGGGGGGAGGGGGGGGGTTGGGGGGATGGAGTGGGATAGAGAAATAAAAACAAACTATCCTAAAGGAGGTGATACACAAAATAAATTTATGACTTCAAACTAGTTGCATGTTACACATGAAACCAAGAGACTAACTAAACATACACTTCTCCAATCTATATATTCTCACATTAATATTATATTATGAGGTTATAGATAAATATTTATACTAGTATGACTAGGCAAGAGGCCTTGAATGGCACTATTTAATATACTAAATCACTCAACCTTGACACTTCTTATAACACTTCACATGCCCTACAAGAAGAACCTTTCCAACTACAAATAGGTGAGAGAATGAAATAATATGCTAAGAAAACAAGAGTCATCACTTAATAAATATAAAACATTCAAGTGAGAAAACTATGAATAGTCATAAAAGAGGGAAAAATAAGTATTATTATTGATTAAATGTTATGCAAATGAGTACAGCTTCACCATACTCAGGTGGAGCATAAGTTTCAAAGGCTAAAATGGCTAGTTCTTATAGAACTTGAGAAAGAGAAGAAGAGATAAGTCCAAAGGTCACAAGGACACTTTTCCAGCTGATAAAAGGAGTTAAATATTCATGATAATTATATTTTAAATTAACCATTCAAGTTCAAAAATCCAAAGTGTCCATACAAGGATAAAACTCATGAAAAGTGGCATGAAACTCCCTATTTTGGCTTAGAAAATTGCCTTCATAATTCACCTATATTTGAACTTACCAAAAGTTAATAAGGATAGGTATAATGATTATAATTAAGTGGAATTATTTCAAACATGACTTTACATGCATTGGTTTTAGTCTTGTGCATCTAGAATCTTCTCAAAATGAGCTATCATCATTTGCAGTCTAAGAAACTCTTCTTTCATGCACCCTGCACACTTAGCATCCAAAAAAAGAATCTATTTTCCATGAAAATACATGGGATGGATTAAATTTAATATTTAAATACCCTCCATTTCATTATAGTAATTAGGCACACCATAAAATTAGCTCACTTAAAGTTTTCCACCCTTCTCACTAGCTTGGTCACTATGCTAGTTTTGATTAGTTGAGATGAAGCCGCTAGTTGAGGCACTTAGGAGTACTTATGAAACAATAAATGACCATATTGATTTATTATAATTATTAATATTTTCCCCAAACTTTATTTCATCTCTTTAATACTCTTAGAACCTAAAAATACACAAAATAGTCAAAATTGCCCTATTTTATACCTTTTCCATACAATTTTGTATAGTCCAATAGGATGGAAAGGAGCCTAAGAGAGATTTATATAAATTCCAATATATTTCAAGGTCAAATTATTCCATTAAATTATATTCCCATCCTCACTTACATCATTGGGTCTTGACTAAGGGTTTGTAAGGGTTTTAGGCCATTTTCCACTCTTAAGCTATGTTCATAAAAACATGATGTAAAACTTGCAAAAAAAATCCACAAGAAGGTTTTTTATGGCCCCTTATAACATATCTTAAATTATTTTTCCTCCATTCACATCCTTAGAAAATATATGAGCATTCAAAACTAGCCTATCGAGTTCTTCCTTTTATTTACTACAAGTCTAAATTAGTTTTGTGCTCAAAATGGATTATTTACAACATATATACCATCCACAATATTTATCACCTCTATTATGACCCCATAATTATATTATAATAGGTTATAAAAATCATCTCAAGATGGAAGTGATAATGACTCTCCTCTTGGATTTTAGGACTAACCCTGCCCAAATAGGTTGGACTGTAACTTTGAGGGTCTAGGCCATCTTGTAAGGTTTATCCATTATATACATATTATCTTATTATTTTATATAAATTTATACACCTTCTTGTAAATTTTACCTAACTCTTTATCCACCCTTCTATCTTTATCCTCTAAAACTTGCCAATTTCACTTAAGGGGAGTACCCTTTATATGAGAGAAAATAGAGGTAACTTACCCTTTTTTCTCAAACTAATTTAATGTTATAGGATCTTAAACATGTTAATAATACAGTCTAATAAATAAAAATTCCCTTTAATATGTCAAGATACCCCTTAATTTATTCAATTTCAAAGGCAAACTTATGGAGGTCAAACTATATATGCAGGGGTTTTCTTATGTGGATTGTAGGTACTTGATCAGGATATTTCATTTTATTTATATACATTATGAGGTTACAATAATTTTATTTAATCAATAATAAGTATTTTTACAATGATATCAAACCCTCATAATCTATGCTTGCACCTTAAAACCTTTCCTCACATTGAACTTCTCAACACCTAGTTCTAACATGACTATGTTTTGATCCAATATGTTATACCTATAGGTGATCATGTGTGTTTAGGTATTTATTATATTGATTATATGAATATTTTTAAACCCTTAATATCATTTTACATTGGTTTTAACATCCTTTGTCTCACTTTTATGCACTTCCCATACTCAAAATCACCAAACTTACTATCTACAACAGTCAAACACAGTCAAGTGTGTTTGGATAAAAATATATTATAGGTGAATATCCATATTATAATATTTTATAGATCATATTTTGGTCATTTTATCCATTTATATTCATATATACATACATCCAAACCCTAGACAAGTCATTAATTAAGTCACTAGCAGTTGTAGGTGGATGTTTAGATTACTTGCATGGATTGTCTCCACCTCCTTATGTGAAAGTAAGGTATTGAAATGTCATTGGTATCTCCATTATTCCTATTCCATTCCTAAAATAATTTTTCATACTTAATAACTTCTTCAAATCATTCATTAGGCCTTATTTCTTTCTTTGTGACTCACAAGATTGTGTTTTTTGCCTTACGATTGGTTGTAGGTTCTCATTAGATGTTTATGAGACCTAGAAGGTGTTTTGGATTCAAATGATAAATCATATACTTAATTTATTATTGATACATAATTACATGATCATCTAAGAGGATAACTCATCATCTAGCAACCAATCCAATCATCTTTTTACTTTTAAGCCTAGTTGGTTGTAGGTGAGCACTTTAATGGAGTTAAGCACAGTTGTAGGTGATTACTAGACTTTGACACATATCTCACCAGATCCTCATGATGTTATTTATGCCCTTTGGAATTCCTTTAAACCCATAAATTTTTCCAAACATGGAAACATGTCTTGGTTTTGCAAGATTGGGTGAAGGGGTCTCTTTAGGATCAAAATCTTGTAGGTGATCACTACCTAAGAATAGTGGTTCAAAGAGTATCTTCAGGCCTTCTAATAGTTGACCTCCACTAATAATTTTCCCTTAAAACTCTGAAAAGTACCTATCCATGCTAGATGTTACAATATTTGGTCCCCAAGATACATCAAACCCTTTGATAACCCTGCTTCAAGATATCAACAAAACACATCAAACCTCTATTTTCTTGTCTTAGGGAAAAGGTCCCTGTATATTATCATTTTGTATTTTTGATCATGGTTATCCATAATGTTTGATAATATAGCTTTAAAATATCCTTTTTATGGTCAACATCATATGTTGGGACTTCCAAGAATACTTTTGACACTTGTTTCAACTCTTGACATGGCTCTTTAGCTCTCAACCAGCTCCACCTATAGGTGCATATTCTAATGTGCAGTTAGAAAAATGTGGATTTAGATAGTGATAATGGAAAATAGTACATAAATGAGTTATAACCTATTTTAATACCTCCTTTTCAATTTTGAACCCTTTGTAGGCACCTAGCTAATTGGTATGATAATCATATGGTAGAGTGATTGTATGGTGTTATATGACTGCACTATCATGGAGATTACTTGGAGAAAGAGATTTAATGGAAAAGGGAACCAAGAAGACATCAAAACCATGATAATGAAACTATAAAAACTTATTAAAATCACAATTAAAACATGAAGCTCTTGAAAATGGTGGAAACTTGTTTGTTGCACAAAAACGTGCTTCCTCTTATAACCTGAGCTATTTGGATCATCCAAAAACCTTGAAACATGAACTAAATCATGGAAAAAATGAGGGATATAATAAACATCATCTAGAAACCATCTTAGTAACTAGATTACATAGACTTTCTCAAACCAAGGCAAAACCTATATGGTGCACATATTGGCAAGTAGAAAAACATAATCAACTTCATGAGAATGGTTCATGAAGCACATGACACCATTATTCAAAATATTATTATATAAATGGATATATATATAAGTTTACTTTCACCTTCCAAAGGTGTTTGACCTATAATTTCTCCAATTTTTCCTACCAAATACAAACTTGAAGACTGATTATGTGTGTCATATTAATTTAATGAATATTAAGAGTCATATTACAACCTTATCCCATGTGTTATACTCTCCTATAGGTTGTACAAGTGCCAAAATCTTCTCTTTTTTGAAAAAAACTACTCTTTATTTTGAATAACCTATCACTTTAAGTTATGAATAGTTTATTAAGCTATAATAGGACACATTTCATGTAACATCACACTTTTTACACCTTCACACTTCCCTATGAAATCATACAACTCATTTAATGTCTTATTTTGACCCCAAAATACTCAAAATGATAATTTGGCTAATATGACTAATGATCAAGGCTAAAGTGATATGGAATAATATCAAAAAACATATAATAGACCCTATGACATAATATTATAAGCTTAAAAACACCTAAAACTCAAATTTTCTCTTATAGGAGTCCCAATTTGACCTGTAGGGTCAATTTTGGTCAACACACTCTTGGGTCAAGATATTATCTAAGTGATAGGATTTATCCTTTTGCTTATAAAAGTCTTGTATAACAACTTGATAATCTCTCTCAATTTATAAAAATTCCACCCCACATTAGAGAAATAAGGTTATAATAGGGACCGTTGCGTATGCTTTAGCTTCATTGTTGGTCCTATCCATCAATTTGTAATGTCACTTGAATTAAAGACTCACTACAATATTTGATCACACAACTTGATCTAGAAGATATTGAATTAACTTGATAAGTTCTATCAAATTTGAGTTTATACCTAATTGTGGGGATCTCCAAAAAATAAAACTCAATTACTCTTATTAACCAAAACTCCCATCAAACATTTATAAGGGGGATGAACAATAAATTTCCATTTATCACATAACTCATATTCCATTGGGATAACCTCCCTTGATTTTGCTTCAGTTAAGATGAAAACACTTTTGAAATAGACAATTCCATCTTACACAGAACCTTATGAAGAGGTCTTCCCTTTTTTTCAAAGATGTGAGCATTATATTCATTCAAAATTATCCAAATCAAAATAGATGGACAACATCTCCATAGACTATACAAAAAAGGCTTCACATCTCTAATTTTTGGAGTTGTTTTGAGTGATTTTATGTGATTTTATGGTTTTTCATATATTCAATCTGTAGGTCAAAATTTGTGACATTTTTTCACAAAATTGTTATTGAGATTCCAATATCATAAGAGGAAGATACACTAAAAATTTGGGAATTTTTGGATCAATTTTGTATGAGTTATTTACATTTTAGGGTTTCATGAACCCTAATTGTTTTTTGTGGATCATGAAGTTGAAATTTTTTTTAATGGAAGATGATGTTGATGCTAGAGAATGGTGGCTCATTTTTAAAGATAATAATACTAAAACAATTTTATGGAAAATATAATTATCTCTTTCTTTGTCTGGGCCTGCACAACATTGGTGGTTGAATCAATTGAGCTTTGTGAAAAAGTATTCTTCATGGGAAGCAATGGAACAAATCTTCCTAGATCGATGGGATATAAAAGAAAAAAAGGATGTAGAAGAGGAATAAAATAATGATGATAAATAAGAAGAAGAAGAAGAAGAGAAGGGTTCGAATAATTTAGATCCAAATAAATCTAAGTCAATTTTTCAATTTTATAGATGCATTCAAAAGAAGAAGGTGGTTGTGTCCATAAACCCTACCAGCAAGTATAACTTCATTAACATGAATGTGGCCAAGCATCTACATGTTCAAGAAAATAATATCAAGGAGGTTCAAGTATATGGTAATAATATTTCAATGTTTGAATATTTGAAGCTCATTATGGAAAAATATGTTTTGCATTCAGATTTTTATGCTTTAGATATGGATGATGTGGATATAGTTCATGGATATCCTTGGTTAGAGACTTTAGGAAAAATGAATATTAATGTTCATAATTTTTTCATGAAGTTTTGATATAGGAAAAATAAGATCACTTTACAAGATATCATAGTGAAAAAGTCACCAATAAAAATCTAGGTAGATCATGAGGATGAGATTGAAATAGGTGATAGTGAGCATGATGAAGATTCAGATGATATAGATAAAAACACACTACAACTAAAAATGAACACTTCATCTACTAAAGAGACAAAGAAGGAAAAGGTGGAAGAAGTATAAGAAAATATGGATAAGGTCAAAATATTGTAAAAATTTGAGATATATGGACACCCACATCATCATGAGAGGAAACAATCATAGAACTAGGTGAGGAAGTGTCATAACAACAATCATTTTGTCTATACAGGAAATAAAATTTCCAATCATTATGGATATGCATGGAATCCAAATAAAAAGTACTATGACACATGAAATGAATGGGGAAACACAATTATTATGCATGGAATAATACCTACTATGGTCATGGTTGGAATTAGAGTAGCGCAATGGAATATGGTACATGGAATTAAAAGATGAATAAATATGCTTGGACACCAAAGTAGTATAATTATGATCATGAATGAAATTAGAGGAGAATAATGGAATTTGGAAAAAATCTTGGAGAGATATCACCTACCAAGATCACATATGGATGGCTAGATGATCAAGATTTGAGACAAGTGTGCAATGATTTGAAGCACACTCATTATTTCATTTCTTTCTATGTTTCAGGGATGAAACATGTCAAGGAGGGAACTAATGCTATGTACGTAGGGATATGATATATTAATGTATATGGGTTGATGGATATGTTAACATGTGGCACACATCCCCTTAATTAGTTATATGGGTACAATATATTAGGATAATAGAGTAACTTGTGGAATTAGTACATTGGGTAATGGTAGGCCTACATTGGGATTAGGAGGTTACCCATCCATTGGTTAGATAGATGTCTATATAAAGGATATGATTATCATGGTAATGATATAAAGTAAGCATTGAGTCTTATATTGTAAGAGGATATTGGAGGTTGTCCCCTTGAAGAGACATTGTGGAGTTATTCCTTCCTAAAGAAATAGTATATGGTGTTTCCCTACCTTAAGGGTATTTCTGCATATATTGAATATTTGAATCATATCAAGATCATATAATTGAGGAAACTCTATTGTGAGTTTATCCTCATTCTAATTCTAAACTAATTTAACTATGGTGAGTTTTAGGGCTAAGGGAATGGATCTATGTAGGATCAACCAGGTATACATCATGCACCTAATAGGCTTGTAAGGATCCCTTCCCAAAAGTCACTTCATCTAGAGATTCCCTTTGTAGTGAAGGAGGTTGTAGAGATAGACACTTTGCATATGCTTAGTGCACTTATTGATACGTTTATTCATCATATGAGTAGACTTTTAGATATATATGCTCTAGATACTCCAACTTGTGGCCATACCAAACCCCACCCATGTAGATGTTGTGGTGCTATATGCATTGGACCTTTAGATGATTATGATGGTGCTTTAGGGGGCTTGTAGAATTTGGTCTTGATTGATAAGTTTTTGGCACACACATTTGGTTTGGATATGTTGGGATTCTTTATATATATGCAAGTATATTTTATATAAATTTAATGTTAAATTTTTAAATTACATTTGTAAATTGAAAAGGTAAAAATTAATTTACACATTTAAATTGAATAATATATATATGTATTTTTTTGTGTTCTAGGAGGAGGTGTTGCCTTTGACATCACAACTAGGTAGTGGGCCAACCCCTATTACATCTATCTATGTAAGTATGACACTATATACATTTACAAAGGTAAAATTTTAAGTGAATATTATATTCTTTAGATGTACATCTATAGACCTTAACTTCATCATTGGTAGATTTTGTGTAAGAAAATATAAAATACCTAAGAAAATTTTGTTTGATTTTTTATTATTTGATGTATTGACATGGATTGGCATAACTTGTTAGAAACTCATCCTCCATCTCAACTACGTTTTTAATAACAAAAATATCAAGTTGAACATTTACTTGAAATTTCATTATATGTAGTTCCCTTAGCAGTTCAATCCCAATTAGTAGGATTGGATGCATATATATATATATATATATATTGTGAATACTGATGAAGACATGGTATGCTTGATTGGGAAATTGATAGAAATATATTGTACAAAATAACCTTTATCAAATGAATTATAATATATATATATATATAATTCATTTGATAAAGGTTGTTTGGTATAATATATTTATATCAATTTCCCAATCAAGCATAGCATGTCTTCATCAATATTCACACCACTCCTTTTGTTTAAATACTAGCCTCATATCTAGGCACCTGATTCCTTGTTATATTAATCACATATACTAGTTCAATCTCTATGATCGATATCCAAAATGGTCATAGCTAGTAATTCAATTCCCATCTTGATTCCATCTAAGCATAATAATTTCATCTCTATTTATGGAGTTATAAATTTAGATGGCATAGCCTCTTTATCCCATTGTACCTATTAAATTCCAATGGTTTATTGGGAGAGCATATGTTATATCCCATTGGTTTATTGGGAGAGCATAGACTATAAACTATAGCATATATATATGGCATAGGCCTTGCGACCATATACAAATAGGGGACCTCAACCCCATATAAATAGATGGGGTTGAGTAGTCTATTACCACCACCTACTTAGGGGGACAAAAGACCTATTCTATCTAGGTGGGGGAGAGGTCCTATCTATATCCATGTACTTTCATCACTTGAGTGACATATCGACTCTATAAGACTATAACACCTTTCCTCAGGAAAGTCCCCCTAAAATGAATATTGAGTGTCAACAAGACTATGACAACATTTGTTAACCATAACCTACTTGCATTGTATACATATATACCTTCCCTTTAAAAAATTGAAGCCAATCTAAGGATATATAGTTGACCTAATATCACATATAGGGAAGCCAAAATCATACACTTGTAAATAAGATTATCTACTCACTCTTATCTCTATAATATTCAGTTCTATTTTCTATAAGTTTCTCTAGATTTTAACAAGACCTATTTTATAAGGATCTAGACACTCCTAAAAGGCTCAAGTAAAGATGTCCCCAATAAAAGCAACCTATCACTCTAGGGGTCTTAACCTGATTAAAACTCAATGTAAAAACCTCTCAATGAAACCTATAAAGGTTACTTGTCTTATCACAATGACTACTTCTAAGGGATTTTTTATCACACCAATACTCATAGGATTGTCTTCAACTATACCAAGTCATTGCCTTCAAAAAATTAGGCTTAATGACCAAGTAATCAGGTCAAAATATGAAATACACCTTAGTAAAGCTATACAAACATCTAAACTAGTGTATATAGGTACATATCAAGGATGTTTCAACACTTGACTTGCATTCAAGGGCTCAATTTCACAAAATTCACTCAAAAATCCTCCATCATTATCTTTTCATTATCCCTCATGAAACTGACATTTCTTGCCTTCAATGTGGTGTTACAAGTCACATGTTGCACATATTCACTCGTCACATTCATGCTTCTCGTGACCTCATTAGATTTTTTCAAATCTTATGCAAGACTAAGTTTTTTTATCAACTTGTTTAATCAATAAATTTCCCAAGTTATTAATTAGTAGGTTGTTTATTCATCTGATGACTAGGGTGGATACTCTTCCATCATTACGTGTCAAGATAGACTCAGGCATTGCTACTTCAATGTCATCTGCATAGGAACTCACTGAGGTATGTATATTCACTTATAATTTTGAATTGTAATTTAGTAATTTTTTAATAATTTTACTATATACTTTGGCAAATATAACTTATATGTATGAATATAATGTATATGTAGGGATATCATATAAAATTTGATAGTTTGATTCAAATGAGTACTACTACAGCTCCTCATGTTTCTTCACCATTTTACATGCATGTTCATGTAGCTGAACTTGGCACTAACCCAGTTGAGATTCAATGGAAAATTGAGGAGGACCATGAAATTATGGTAAATGCAAGTTTAAATGATTTTTTATTATAGTTTAAAACATGAGTTTTTTAACTTGGTTTCATGTATACTTATTAATTTTATAATAATCTTTGTATTTGAATAGGTTTGACTACAAGTGAGCTATAAGCGTAGTACCTGCAATTGAACCTTGGATCAATCCAAGGCATTTAAGATATCTCCATCTACAAGAAGGGCATCCTAAGGAGAGTCTTCTTTGAGGAAGGAAAAGAAAGGGAGACTATTTGATGATAAGGATGTTGTAGATGATGTACTTTTATATATGTATATATGGCAATGTATGAATTTTTAGCAATGTATATACGTATATGATGTATTCACTTGACATTAGATAATATGTTGTTAGACAAGATTTAATTTTTAGTATGCCTATATGGCAATGCATGTATTATTCACATTCTATGCCTATATATGGCATTCGTACATGGAATTATTATTTTGTATATGAATATTTAAGATAATGAATGAAGTAAATCTTATTTGAATAACTTGTGTCATATTATTATGAATGATTGGTTTTGAAGTTTTCTTAAGGATTATAAATGTTATGAGATTGATAATAACTTGTTATGATAATGTTTCAAATTAGACCCTTATAATAAATAAAGAATATCAGTGATTGCATTTGAATTATGTTTGTATGTTGATGCATAGGTATGGAGGATAAGTCTACAAAATGATCATTAGCTAGTTCTAAACCCAACTAATCACATTCATTTGATATGGTTTGATTTGAATCTTCTTTCAAAAGCTAGCTCCTTTTTTGACTATTTGGGCTTAATTTATATTATTACACCTAGTACTTATTCCTTGTACTCTTATTATCATCTCCTTTATGGTATTTACCTCTATCCATACATCCTTTACCTCATTCCATTCATGTCTCATTCAAAAACTTCCTCTCAATCTCTTTCTCGTTTCTTCCTAAGCACCTTCTTTGGGTCTCAAGGACCAAATCTTGGTCTATGTTTAAAGAGTTCAACCTGTTGTCACATATGGTCTTATATTATCATATCTTACCTAGTATAACCCCCTTAAATTACTCAAATAGTAACATACTCTCATTAAACACCCTATGGACACAATGCTCTCTCAAGGTTTGTAGCCTTTTTTTACTATATTTTTATTTATAAAAAATTTTATGATTATTCAAGAGATTATAATGGTATATATAGGTACACTCTATCCTTTTCCATGTATATGTCAAATTTCATATCCTAACTCCACCTCTAACTATCACTTCCTTCATTAGCCTACCCTCATTTAGGCCTAATTAACCCTATTCCAAACCCTCAGTCTTAGAATCCATATACTTCCATAAAATATTAGGTTAAAAACTTTTGATTCAGCTTATGCATGTATATGGGAGCAAAATTACAAAGTTTCATTAAATTCCCATGATTAAATCTGTCGAAAATACCCAAAGCTTGCTAATCTAGGGTTTCCCATACCCTATACATACTCCCCAAAAAACCAATTTGACCTTCAAAATAATCTTATTTTCTTTAAAAAATCCTCATGACATCTAAAAAATCTCATAACACCTTTCTAATGATCAAAAAACTAAATTTTCCTTTATGCCTTTGAGATTGCATGTGGGAATTTGAGCCTGCCTATGGGGATTGCATGAAGTTTAGAGTTTTAACACAATTTAAAGGTTTATAATAGGTTTAAAACCATCTTAAAATACTTATATAATCTTTTAACCCTCAAAAACACCTTAAAACTCCAAAAAGTATGCCAACATGAATAGTGACCATTATGAGACATGGAGGGGACTATGACAAAATAGTGACTGCTTTCACTTTTTTTATGAACTTAAAAATATTATTTATGGGTATACTATGTCATGGATACCAATATTACTATGTTTCAAGTAGGTTATATATGTACTTTGTCATGTAGACCCTTTTTAGCACAATTTACCTTGAGCTACCTACATACTTCATGCCAAAACTTGTCTTTCTTCAAAAAAAATCATGAAAACACTAAATTTTATAACTTATATGTGAAAATATAGGTTTAAAACATCATATTATATGGTTTTAAGACCTATCCAAGGCCTAAATTGCTTCTTGGCATCCAAAACTGATAAAACTTCTAGAAATCTCCAATGGTTGCCTTCTTGACTACAAGAGGACTATGTCAGAATAGTGGAAATTTTCACTCTTTATAAGAGATTTAGGATATCATGGTATGTTTTTTTATGTTTTTTATACCATTTTTACCAAATTTTATGCTTTGACTCAACCTATAGATGCCCTAAACTAACCAATTTCTCCAACGCATGCTCTAATGTTGACCATGATTTGACATAGGGTTGGCTATACTAAAATATTGAATATTTTAAATTATCAAAAATACTTAATAATATATTTATTGGGTATATTATGTCATAATGATCATCTTCACCAGTTTTTGTGATTATATCCGGCATATTTTGGCCTATAGGCCCATTTCGGCAAAAGCTAGTGACACATGTTTGCTTGGCCAAATTTCAAAAATGAGTTATCATCCCATTTTTCCATGGTTTATGATGCATATAATTGATTATAAGTATAAAATTCATCATTCCAACTTGTTTCAATGTACTTGATGACTTGATCTTCAAGATTCCCTTACTAATTCAAAATTGCTCTTTGATTCTTGGGCTTACTAGTCACTTGACACATATACCTATTTGTTGAATATATAGAGACACTTTTTCTGATGGGGTTATACTCCTTAATTATAATTTTAAATCATTCTCTACCTCCTTACATTAGTTTATTTACAAACTTGCTTGTAGTCTCTTCACTAGTTTTGACTAGGCATAACCCCTTGGGTTCCAAGGACCAAATCTCACTTTAGGTTTCAAGAGTAAAATCACAATAATTTAATGATCTTAAATGGTCAAAAAATTCCTACCCAAACCTATTTCAAGTATCCAAACCTACTTCACCTTTCAATACTTCTCTTTGGGTGTTCAATATCCTTCACACTATGTAGCACATTAGGTCTCTAGGACCATTCCTTGGTTTAAGATGCTAAGAATAAAATTCATTAACTTGATGGTCTTAAGTGATCATGATTAAATTTTATAAACCCTTCTTAAGTGACCAAACACTTTGTTCTACTCTTTCTACACCTCAAAGTCACAATACTATGTCTAGACTTATAGCCCTATTTTCACTATTTTTCCCTTTGTTTGATTAACCCATGTACTTTCTTGAAAATGTAAGAAAACTTTAGGGTACCCTCTATCACCCTTCAACTCCTCAAAAATTTAAAACACTTTACTCTTCTCCTAGTTATCACTTTCTTTGATAGAAATTCCCAAACTAGGCCTAATTAGGCCAATTCTAACCCTATAGTCCTTAAAACTACACCTATCTATACATTTTCATTCCCAAAACACATTTATAAATTATAAAACATATAATTATGTAATATTACAAAATTTGGACCCATTATAATGGTTACATCTCTCAAATTCTCCTGAACCCTAGTTTTAAGGTTTCTAAGCCTTGTACAGACCCTTTGAGCACTTTAAATTCTATATCTTGAATGATACAATGTTTCAAAGGCTAAAATCATCACCAAATGTTCTGTCATTATATCCTATACCTCATACAATAGGATATAACCCTTTCTTGATATGTTCTAAGCTTAAAAGATCAATTTCTCAATTGATTGTGGGTCATAATTGATTGTGTATTGCAGGGGTGATACTAAATTATTGTGTATTTAATTTACATCAATATTTAAGATAAAACAAAGCTTAATTTATGTTATATAAATCTCAATACCCCTTTCAATACTCTTAAATTCTAGTTATCAATCATTAATTCATTTTATTCATGGAATGACATGTTTACTGTCACAATGTTGCATGTATAATATCTAAAAGTTGACATTGTTACCTTCGGGTTTCAAAAAATGTTTTTTTACTCTAAGAGGATATAATTTAATCTCCTTAAACAATCCACACTATCTCCTTAATTAGGCTCTTCTTTTAATATTCTTGATCATTGTCCAAGCATAGGTTAATAGACCTATCTATCACAACCTACCTGTGTGCAAGAATGCAAGATTTTCAATCATCTACCATCATTTACACTTAATTGAGAGTTTTTACACATTTTTAAAGGGATAATATACTACAAATAATATTTCTTAGTTATCTTCATGCCATCACAAACTTACTACCATGCATAATTCTACTTCTCTCCTAAAATGCAACTTTTTGGTAGTGAAGAGACAATTTATTGACCTCCAACTAGAAATTACCTTACGATTAGCAGGTATAAATACACTACTTAAAATAAATATAAATATGATAATTACACATTGTAAAATTAACATGAAACCCAATTCCACCCGCATGTGCATTTTCACTTTTATTTTGGAACACAGAAACGTTGACAACAATTGTTATTAAAGTTGAAGCTATGATCTAAGAACTCAATTTTTTGTGCTTTTTGGTTGAAAATTGGCACTACCAACACAAATAAATGGTCATATCACATCCAATACTAGGTTTTTGCCTTTGATATGGCCCAATC
The DNA here is from genome assembly GCA_037957365.1 of Torreya grandis. NCBI lineage: Eukaryota > Viridiplantae > Streptophyta > Pinopsida > Cupressales > Taxaceae > Torreya > Torreya grandis. The sequence goes on along the minus strand of JARHVA010000214.1, from coordinate 2,038,664 downwards.
AACAAACCCACCACCCATTCTAGGCTCAAAAATGCCCTTCTCAATACAAGAAAGATGTTGATTTTTAGCCTAACTTTAGGTATGCATAAAACCAAAACTATAAGTCATATGGAGGAACAATAATATCCATAATTTATGGGTTAAATACCTATAATTACACCATAAATCTATTTTTAATCACCTCTAAGATCAATCTATGGCAGAATTTGTACTAAAGGGTCCTAAAATGTAACTTTTTGGCAGTGAAGAGACAACTTGTTGACCTCCAACTAGAAACTTTGCCTTTGGGACTAGAAGGTATAAATACACTATTTTTAACATGTATAAATAGTAAAATTACATGTTTTATAATGACTATGACACCCAATTCCACCTACAAATATATTTTTACTATTGTTCTGGAGCACAGAAACACTGACAATAAAGTTGTCAAAGTTGAAGCTATGGTCAGAGAGCTCAGTTTTTGGTGCTTGTTAGCTGAGAAATGGGACTGAAAATAGATCCAAAGGGGTGGATAATTTCCAATACTAGGTTATTTTCCTACCATCTATCATTATTGACAAACTCACGACCCAGTCTCAGCTCAAGAACGCCCTTCCCAATACAAGAAAGATGGTGATTTTTAGCCTAACTTCAGGCATAAATAAAATTGAAAGTGTAAGTCATGTGAAGGAACCATAAGATATTTCATGTGAATGTAAAATCCCTCTGATTTCACCCCTTATATATTCTTAATCACCTCTAAGATAAATTTATGGTAGAAGTTGTAGTAAAGGTCCCTAAAATGCAATTTTTTGGTAGTGAAGAAACAACTTGTTGACCTCCAACTAGCAACTTTGCCTCTGGTACCGATAGGTGAAAATACACCACTTAAAACACATCTAAATAGGCAAATTACATGTTTTCCAATGATTTTGACACCCAATTCCACCTATAGGTGATTTTTCACTACTATTTCAAAGCACAAAAACATTGACAATAAATGTTATCAAAATTGAAGGTACAGTCTGAGAACTCAATTTTTGGTGCTTATTGGCTAAAAAATAGCACTGCCAACACATTTTTAGGGATGTATAATTTCTAATACTAGGTTCTTGGACTCCCATCTAGCCTGGTCGACAAACCCACCACCCATTCTAAGCTCAAGAACACTTTTCCCAATACAAGAAAGATGTTGATTTTTAGCCCAACTTTAGGCACGCATAAAACTAAAACTATAAATTATATGGAGGAACTATAATATCCCTTGTGTGTATGGTAAATACCTATAATTACACACTAAATCTAGTCTAAATCACCTCTAATGTTAATCTTAGGTAGAAGTTGTAGTAAAGTGTCCTAAAATGTAATGTTTTGGTAGTGAAGAGACAACTTGTTGACCTCCAACTAGCAATATTGCCTCTAGGACCATCAAGTGCAAATCCACTAATTTGAACATATATAAATATAAAAATTACACATATTCTAATGATCATGACACCAATTTCACCCACAGGTGCATTTTCACTACTATTCTAGAGCAGGAAAACATAGACAATAAATGTTGTCAAAGTTGAAGCTATGGTCCAAAAACTCAATTTTTAGTGCTTGTTGGCTGAAAATTGGCACTACCAACATGTCCTAAGGAGTGTATAATTTTTAGGACCAATTTATTAGTCTCCCATCTATCCTAATCACAAACCCACAACCTATTCTGGGCTCAAGAACACCTTTCCTAATACAAGAAAGATGTTGATTTTTAGCCTAACTTCATGCATACATAAGACCAAAAATGTAAGTCATATGGAGAAACCAAAAGATCCCTCATGTGCATGGTAAATTCCTATAATTTCACCCCAAATTTAGTCTAAAACACCTCTAATATCAATCCATGGAAGAAGTTGCAATAAAGGATCCTAAAATGCAACTTTTTGGCAGTGAAGAGACAACTTGTTGACCTCCAACTAGCAACTTTACCTCTGGGACTGACAGGTGTAAATCAAACACTTTGAGCAAATCCATATAGTAAAATTACATGTTTTCCAATTATTTTTATATGAAATTCCCATTAAAAGTGCATTTTCACTACTATTCTAGAGCACGGAAACAGTGACAACAAATGTGTTTGGAAGGCTACAAGGAGAAGTAAACTTGTCATGAGCAATTATTTAGGAGCACAAAAAATGCCAAGTGATTTTAGTGATCTCCTCTTAAATTTAATAATATGAAATTATTTACTAACGGTTCCAACCACATGAAGATGGAAGTTGATTTGGCACCACTAACCTACAAAAAATGTTAATAAGTAATTAAAGATGAAACGTATGCACATGCTACCTATAAAATCAAAAACATTTGGTAAAATTGATTACATAAACATTTTACAAGTCAACATACCTACACATTTAAATCCAATGAACCACTTGGATCTGCTCTAATCTTGATAGTATCAAGAATAACTTCACGGTATGACTCGTGAACTTTCCATATATTCTTGTTTCTTGGCCTCCCATGATATTTTTGTAATTGATTATTCATTGAAAGAACCAAATTTGAATAGTGTATAATCTTCTTCTAAGTTTCAAAATCTTCAAAAAACCATAAATTTGAATTTTTATAGGATATTATCGAAGCTAAGTTCCAATGACTACCATAGACCTAATGGGATAATCAATGTTTTCTCCATCTACAATCAGGCAAGTCAATTTTTTATTTCCATCTACACACCAACATAAGTATTAATTTATTCCCTCTTCATTATCCTCATCTTCAATAACTATAAAAACATGGTTTGTATCATAAAAAAAAAAATTAATGACATTATGAAGATAGATTATGAGAATAAATAGTACATAAATATTAATCTTCTACTTGGTTGTACTAAATCGAATATATGGTCAAAGTCATGTGATGATGTAATGTCTGTAAGTCAGAATGTTTGTGGAACTTAATATGTGTTGATTATAATTATAGGTTTTTAACTTTAGTCATCCACCCACTCTTGTGACTCACACTCAATCCAAACAAAGTCCATGCATGAAAAACAAAAACATGCCAAGTGTTGCATATGAATAGCCCAAAAACTTGCATTTGAGCTATGAAATGAGTGGATCTCACTTTAACCTATTAGATTCATACAATCCTCATAGTTTACCAATTCATTTTCCTCCATTAGTCAAAAATGTCTATGAACAGTATAATTTACTTGAACATCATGGCGTATGTTCTCATTACACCATTCAACCATAATTTTTGTATCAATAAAATTAGCAACATTGTCATATTTTAACTCCTCCCTTGCAATGGCTCTTTTTACACATGCTCCAACACCATCATGGTCCCCTTTTCTATGTCTAATCTCAATGAAGCTCTAAATATGTTTTGCACTAGTGGTAAGGTGCATTCTACTCAACCAATAAAACATCCATGCATTATTGAATTACAATGTACAATTGTCTAACCAAATGTATGTTGTTTGAAAATAATGTTCCTTTATGTCAACTGTCCATAGAACTTCTCAAAATAACCTTGCACATACTGTATACAATGGGATCGGTTATCACTAATATAGAAATGATACTCTCTTAATATTTTTTGATCTTCTTCTATACTATCAGGTGCATGCATGAATGCTATATACTTGAATATGGGAAATTGTGTTGAGTTATAATACCATGATTGAACTTCCATTTGTGGTTTGAATCTGTAATCTTTAGCAAAGCTGACTACTGAAATAATGTAATCAAGTAGGAATGTGTCATTGCTTATCTTGAAATTATCATCCAAACATTTATCCCTGTGTGTGCCTTTCATACTCATAAACAGTTTTCTCTATTAACTTGACCATAAATTCTAAAATAGGTATCTCTTTCATAAAAAGCTCACACCTTTTAGATTCTTTGTCATCTTTCACTTGATAAGTCACAGATTTGTATTTCACTAATTCCTATCCAATTTCACTTGTACACTCCTCATGGATTTTTTTTTTGACAATCTACTGTAAATGTTGTAATTTCCATTCAAACATTCTCTCTTATATAAGAACTCTCAATCTTGTCATTCACAAAAAATATTTGAAATAAATTCCCTGGCTGATTTTGGTGTAATTTCTATGCCACACTCCTATAAAATGTTTTTAGTATGAAAAATACAATGAATATGGCAAAAAAATCATAGTGCATTGAAAATTCAACATGTTGCCTACAACACCAAGTAGCACGTGTGTGATTTATTCTTACATAAAATTGTTTGGCCATCTCAAAAAGCCTTTAACTAATATAAATTTGTGGATGTCTTTCCAAAAATTTAGTGTACAATTGTGTTTGAGTTATATCCAAGAAATGTTTTGGATACAGTTCATGATTACTAGACCCAACTCTTCTTTTCACTACATCTCTTGTATTGGGATAAAATCTTGTATTATCTTTCTAATAATGCTCAAGTGAATATTTTAAAGCATCAACTATAGCCTTATTTTTTCATGGAAGTCTACCAGAGAATGCCCAAAGCTCTTTTGTATTGGGTTCATTAAGTCTTTCACATCTTGCAATTGCTTTCTTTAATGTTTTTCTATTTATATCAAGTGTTTGGTTTGTTTTTGAAATCAATCATTTTTCCCTATTTCAACACTTACTACACAAGTCATCATTAGACATTAGGCAGCATTATAATCTTTTTTGCATGATTTCAAGCATAAAATATGATATGCATCATGTATATTTTCAATAATTTCATAATTTTCATCATTTTAATTATCCATGTTAGATGTTCTTAGTCCTATTGTGTACATTATTTGTCTCATCTTAACCAATTTAACCAAAGAAACAAATAATTGACATCTTTGACTATCATACCCCAATCTATGAAAGAAACGATCCCAAATTTTTTGAGCTAATATTTTTGAATGGTGGTTAGACATTTTTTTATTCATTGGTTTCAAAATATTTTCACCAAATTCAATTAAGTACTTATCTTTTCTACACATAATTCTTGGATCACTTGGTCATGGTGGAATCCATTCAAAGAGTGTTTCAAAATCATTATATACTTCCATGAAATTTTCTTCATTATATGTTTCCATGAAATTTTCTTCATTGTTAATTTCATCATTATTTGATTCCATTAAATTTTCTTCATTTTTTGTGGGTAAAGTATCATGCATAGGCTCTTCATCAACAAAATGAAAAAATTTAAACTTTGAATGTGAATTTCTAACATTATCTAATTTTCTATTGTCAATTTCATCATAATTCAATTCATTATTGTGAATTTCATCATAATTCAATTCATTATTGTGAATTTCATCATTATTCAATTGATTATTTTCAATTTCCTCATTATCTAAGGCATTCATGAAATGTAAAATTTAATTACAACTATTGGCTCTGACTGTGGGACTACATTTCCTAAGGAAATGCAGGAGATCTATAAAATCACAGATGATTGGTGCCTTCACTTTTTTATGGATTCCTAAAAACTTTTATGTAACTCACATTTTCACATCTTGATCTGACCAACTGATAGCCAGTTCACCTATCTCAATTGTATAAGAAATAAACACTCATTATCAAGATAAATCCTTCACTCTAAAAATTTATATATTATGATCTAACTAATTGACAGGGAGTTTTCCACTCTCAATCGTATGAGAAATGACCACATGCTATGGAGTCAAATCACTTGTTCACTTGAAAACTTGTATGCCTAAATTTGACCAACTAATAGCCAATTCACCCATCTCAATCTATGAGAAATAAACACACATTATTAGGTCAGATCATTTGATTATTTGAAGAGATCCATGAAAAACCTGTTCAATCTGTCACTCTTAAAAATTGATTCATTTCAAGTGAGTCAAAAATTGATTCATTTCAAGTGAGTCAAAAATTGTTTTATAATTTATTTTATTCTAATATTCCTTTGAAGGGGGTTATGTATGGGGGATGACACTTAAGTTCCTCGTATAGTAAAGTTATAGCCTAAAAAAAGCCCCATAAAATATATGTATATATACTATATATTTAAGACTATAAATGGCTATTCAAAATAACTAATAAACATTCCCTATAATTTTAGGACAATGGGGACTCACAAATGCATAGTAACTATGCCTAAATTGTGTCTGAAAGTAGGTGAGAACATATCCTATAGGGCAATTAGAAGTGGGAATTAAGCAAATGGAATAAAATTTGGGCTGATTGGCTAATGCATACGTTGATCCAATTAGCCATTTTATGAAGGACCAAAAGTTAATTTTAGCCAAATGGCAAAGATTAGCCACTAAAATTACCCTTGTTAAAGTTTGCTGACAAAGATGGTTGATTCATCTTACATACCTTGGTACCTTGTTTAGAATGAAATGCTGATATTCGTTCCTTGTTTTTTTATCTCAACTATTCTAATTGTTCTAATTTTTTTTCTTAAACTTTTTCCTCTACTTTTAGTATGAGTTGGAACTTATTTTGACAAACGAAACCAAGAAAGTACTTCAATTGTCAGGTCCAACAAAAATTACAACCAAAAAAGTACCAAGAGTATGTAGGGAACATCTATGGGGACATCAATTTCAATTAGGGATAAAACTAGATGTTAAAAAGTGAGTTTGTGTTTTACTTTAAGGAATTTTTATATGTTATAATAATGCATACACATTATAGGAATGCATGCAAATTCCTATAATACGTACACATTCCTTGAAGTATATGCATATACTATAAAAACAAGCAAAAGGGCTCATATTCAATGCATTTTTTCCACTATAATACTATAATATAATGCATTAAGACTCTATAAGACTATAATATGATGCATAAATCACTAATATGATGCAATAAGACTATTAGATGTTGCAATAATGCTATCATATCATGCTATAAGGCTCAATATGATGCAATAAGACTATCATATGATGTAATAAGACTATCATCCAATGCAATAATATGATCATATCATGCAATAAATCTTCAATATGATGCAATAAATCTATCATATGATGTAATAAGGCTCAATATCATGCAATAAGGCTCAATATGATGCATAAATCACAAATATGATGCATAAATCTCTAATACATGATGCAATAAGACTCTTGATAAGACTATGAAGCAATAATAATAATGAATGATGAAATAAGGATCAATATGTAAGATGAAATGAGATAATTTTTCCCAAAATCCCATCATAGGTCCTTACAAAACTAGGTGAATAATAGGTTCACAAATTGGCACTAATCACATTCATGAATTTAAGATTTGTTATTAAATAAGGGAACTTAGGGGTTATGTTTGTTATAAAATAAGGATTTAGGGTTAGGGGTTTAGTGTAACATGTTTGTACATGTTTATATGTCATGAAATTAGGGTTTAGGTGAGCTGTACATGTTTAAGTGATAAAATTAGGGTTTATAATCAACATGTCATGAAACATGACCTAATTTAGCCATTTCAATCACATCATAGACTCTAATTTAGGTTCAATGGATTGAAATAGGCCACATTTTCATTCTTACTTGTATTTCTGATTAAATTAGGTTCAATTAAGCCATACATGTTGCATCTAGATTATACAATCGATTAGGCCATAAACTTGGTTTAGGGGCTCAATTTTGCCCAAATCACATCCTTAATTGAACCAATTGACTAATTGGTTCAATTCATGATACATAGAATCATACATAATTTTGTCCCAAATCATATATCATGATCTAATAGTTATGTCAAGAAGGGGTTCAAATTGGCCTCCCATGCCTCCTCGATTGAATTTCCCTTATAACTGAACCTTGTTGGGCCACATGTGTACCTCATACACTTGAAAGTGTTAAAGATATCATAGATGCATCAAATCTTAGAAGTTTGAGAGTTGACAATGCCCTGGGAGGCCGTATTGAATTACATATCACAACGTGTACCTCATACATGCTCAAAAGTGTTAGCACTATTAGAGGTGTCAGGTCTTAGAAGCATTAAAGAGATATATCAGATCCCTGTGAAGCTTGATCCAATTAGATACATCACCAAGTGTGTATCTTATACACACATACATTTTTGTTAGAGATCTAACTATTTCTTGTCATAGAAGCATCAAATTTGTTAGAGCCTCAGGATGCCCAATCCAATCAAATATTTACACATGTGTAGGTCTAGGACACTTGGATAAGTGTTAGAGTTGTCAAATATGTACATCTTTGATACTTAGACATGTTCCATCACCAAGCCAACCAATCCAACTAAGGCCTATTCATAAATTTATAATACATACATATAAGCCAATAATGTTTAAATATTGACATCAATCTAATCAACTCATGTCTAATAAATAATTCACATGGTGTGATCCTCTAACTTGCCATTATTTTATGAAAATTTTCATGTAGAACCCTTTAAAGTCCCATCTAAATTGAGCAAGCACTGAATGTTATCAGTTTTCTACATGTATGTATTCAAATTATTTATGTTCCTATGCCTTGAATTACATCTAGATCCCAATGTACATGCATATTAAGTCCTACATGTAGGATAGAACACAATTCAGCAATGGATGAGCCTCAACCTTAAATCCCAAGTTGGATTAATAATTCTAAGACATGTGCTACTTTCTTACAGTCTACATCATAAGGTTTAAGCTCATTACAATGAAATATAAATAAGATGATTGAGGATGTATCTATAAAATATATAATCTTGAAACCTTTGGTGAGGGGGTACACATTGGTATTTAATTCTAATCAACCATCTATATGAGGTGAGCAGTTCATCATCAACATGAATAATTATCGGGTCTCTCTACTTAGCATCATCCTTGAGGGGAAGTAGGTCTTAGATTTAGGGGACATTATCACAAGTTTAATTTATCTTGAATAAGATCAATAGAGTTTGATCTAGGGTAACTTATACATATGTCGTACTTAGTCAATACCAGGTCTACACCATCCCTTAATGGTTTCAAACAAAGTCCCTAATGTATTTAGATATTTTCTAAGATATACATTCATCAGTACAGGCATGCCATATTAAAAACACATCATCACTAATGGATACATATGACCATTTCAAGTTTATTTAGCTCAAAACCACATCTTATACAAAATAAAATGCATACCCAACTTGAAAAATTTTTCTAATAAAAACATGTATATACCTTGTACCCATCAACCTACTTTTGTATCTTACCATCCTAATTACATAGTTTGGTATAGAACTCTATAGTATTTATAAGTACCAAGTGTTGTTTAGCTTATTTTTGAGATTGCAATATTTGCATCCATGGTGTGGCTAGGACTAGTCTTATGTCAAAGACACACTCTTCAGATGATGTGGAAATGGATGGAGTGGTTTATGGTTGTCCCATGTGTGATGGAGGGGTAGATGAAGGAGGTGCATGGAATGGAGGATTAACCATATTTTCACAAGAGATCTTAATTTTGGGCAAAACTTGAATAATGTATTTGAATACATTAGAGGATTAAAGTGAATAACTATAATAATAGAAGACTCTTGTTAGACTTTCAATTGGGACCTCAAAATGCACCTATTGAATTAGATGCACTAGTGACCTTGGAGAAAACTTAAGGGACATTATTTATCACATTTTAAGAATGTTTTTGGGACAATCCAAGTCATGATTCATAGGTATTGGGCTCCATTAGATAGAATTCTTTAAATAGATATCCAAGAGATGCACTATTACACCAAGGGCTCATTTCTTATTTCTACTTACATAATATTATCTATACTACATAATCCAATTCAATGGGTTTGTAACTTAAACAAATTAGTTCAAAATTTATAAATAAAGGGGTCTGGTCAAATATATCAAAGAAACAACAAAATGGTAAGATATGATTTTAGGAAAGTAGGATAATATCAATAAGAAACACAAAATTTAAAGGCAAGGTGGTAAGGTATATCCTTTCCATACTATGGGAAAGGTCCCAATAGCTATGCATGTTTCAGTTGTCAAACAAGGGTTTTGTTAACATGTGTTCTATTGATGAAACATATTAGTGCATATAAATATTAAAGTACACTAGAAGCTAAACATGTACTATCTAATACTTGTTCAACATTTATTCTATATAATTAAAAGTAACCAATCACATCTTGACAAGTAAGAGTCAAGTATTTATACTCTAATGCATAGTGATTGGTACTCTAAAGGTTAAGTTTTGATCATAGGTTTAAAAAATGCATTTGTTGACCTCTCATGATAAAATCAGTTATATTGTAAAATGTATACTGTGTTAGACCTTGAAACCTTATTTATAAGTAGTTAAGACAACCTATAGAAATGGGTAAATTTTTTGAATTCTAATGCAATGTCATGGTACCTTAATTCATTGTCCAAAGATAATGGGACCTTTCCCCTATAAGAAACATGAAATTTGGCATTTCCTCTATAAGGAGGCATGGCTAATGGGACCTTTCCCCTACAATGAACATGAAATTTATTTGTTTTGTGTTATTTCAAAGTAATGCGTACACATTGTATATTGTGTTCTATAACACATACACATTATACAACCTGTACACGTTATTTAAATTTGAATTTAAAACTAAGCCTTTAGGCTCAGAAACAACTTGGATTTCTAAGTCAAAGGCTTGTGATTATGTATCTACAGTCGAGGCTGAGAGTTTTAGGAAAAACCAACAAATTTCAACTTCAATCGCCAAATACGCTATGGATTTAAACATCAAAATTTGAAAAATTATTACCATTATGACGAGCACATTATCCTCTTTCTAAATATATGATTTTATAATTTTTGAGCTATTTTAAAGGTTCAAACTATATTTATTTATAATAGCACCTATTTTAGGCCACTACATGTTGCACTCAGACATAGCTATTCATGTTTATGTAATTTTTTTTCATTGATCAAAGTGCAAAACAAATTATATGGTAGCAAACTAGGGGTAATTCTACGTACACTCAAAAAAACATTTTTTTTGAGGTAGGTAGGGTGGGTTGCAAGGCCAGTTATTCATTTTTTTGTGATTTTTTAGACTCTGCTTAATTACAAAATTAATAAAAAAATATTAATTGAAAAAACATAAAAAAAATTGTTAACACACTAGAAGATCTTATCTAAATATTAACCAAAGTGTTTCTAAAAACATTTAATGATGATAAAAAAATGGTGGGCTACACGGCCATCTATCTACTATGTTTTCTTTAAAAAATAGGAGGT